>RBNI01000299.1:0-34159 GCA_003990745.1 Jimgerdemannia flammicorona | reverse complement strand
TTTTTTTTAACAGACTCATAGTCCCGCAAATTTTTATTGGAAGGGAACCTAGACTATATAGGCCAAAACCCTCCCCCACCACCCACTGAACAATATCCCCCCATTAACCTAGGCTACTAAATTGTCCAGCAGTCCCACTGCTCCAGCTATGTCTGCTGAACACCGGCTACGTCGACCCCCACAACATAGACTAGACTTGTCTGCTCACCAGGGCTGGATCATCGTTTACACATGAGAGCACACCTATGTGTCGGATCTAGCAGCACCAGGACTGAATAAAGAATAGCCCCCCGAACTCGAAAAGAAAGCCTGAGGCAAAGAAAAACCCCCCAACTAACCAATAGAGAGCAAAGTGGATTCAAAGTGGGTGAGTAAAGGACTTACACGCAGCACCTTCCTCAAAGGACTTACACATGGGCTAGGGCCTGAAAAGACCCCACTCCCACTCCCCAAGCCTGCGGGCCTCGATTACATTACCGTGTCAGCTCCCGGTTCTAGTTGGGTACTGCCAAATGAGGAAGATCCCACTACCCAAGCCTGCAGGCCTCGATCGCATTGCCGTATCAGCTCCCGGTTCCAGTTGGGTACAGCCAGGACGCCGGCCCCTACACCACCCCACCCCCCACCAGCCAATTGAAAGACCCCACCAAAATATTGTCCGCCCCAGCCCCAATGACCGCCCCCAGCCTGGTACCCCACTGGTTCACCATTATCGCCCTTCCTCCTATCTGTGATGGCCATCTCCCCTCCCATCCCGACTCCACCTGAAAAGCAGTCACCTACGCTAGCGCTGCGCTCACCGGGAAGCTCGCCAAAGCTCAGAGAGCCCCACCACAGGTACCAAATAACCTGCAGGTAACCTACACTGGTACTTGACGCCCAAGGTTGGCCGACACCCTACGTAGCCCATGATACACCAGAGATGACACCTTGTTGATGATGGCAAAAGGAAGAAAGCGCCGCACCAAAATGGGTACACCCCAGATACAGCCAGAGGCACCAGAAACCACAAAAAAGTGGAGAAGACACCGATCCGACACCGATAAAGGGGCAACTCATCACCATTGCCCTCCTCTCACCATGCCCGTACAGGCACAGCAAACCAACCCGAGGTAATGGGGGTAATAATAGGGGAAAGGGGACTTAGAAGATTGCCTACCAAACCTTGTGACCGGTAAGGTAGCGGAGAAAGGAGTGGTGAGCCAACATATATATATACTGAGTTGTGTAGACCTGGGGCCTTCAACTGGCAATACATCAGAAGAGAGTATAGATTGGAGATGGGATCTTTTGGAGGTCTGAGTGGGCAGAGCAGTTCAGACAGTAGTGGTAGCTATAAGCGTACAACCTCCAAGCCACTAAAATTATATGTTATCCTCAGAACTAATTTGGAAACTACATGTGAGACTACAAAACAAGTTACCAAAGAGATCATCTGGTTACACAAAATACACCAGCAAACACGAGAACCTACTGCTAAGACACAAGAATATCAGAAGAAGTACTATAACTATAAGACCAACTCTGAACCTCTATAACTAGTTTAGTATACTGTACTATTACAAAAGGAAACTGAAAGTACCAAACTCAAACCAAGACAAGAAGGACCCTATCTCATCCATTAAGAGTTTACAAACTGCACTTATCAACTCAAGACCAAGATATACTGTAACTATATAAGACCTCATTACTTAGTAGAAGTAAAATGCATTTGAATAACTCCATTCACTCTATCTGTATCATCTCCGTTAGAGAGTGATGGATACTTCATCTGAACTCAAGAAAGCTGACATTGTCAAAACCAATCTCAAGCCATCCATATAACAGATATTACTACTAGAAATTGCCTCAGATTACAGAAAATATCATTTCCGAGAGGGTTGAACCCCCAGCCACGACATTGGGAGCCCTCACCCTAGACAAGGATGGCCAGTCCTCGCAAATATGCCAGTAGGCCAAAAAAAAAGAGTACCAAGACCTGTTATCCTTGTACAACTACTGCTACTAAGGATAGCCTTAATCTTGCAAGAGATAGAAGTGACAACATCTTGAAACTGATGATGTCAGAAGTCAGAAAACTGCTCAGACTTCATCAGAGATGATGTCATCAATGGTGATGTCATTAAAGACTACCCAGACAGCATCTAAATCTATAAATAGCCTAGCAGTCATAGTATAGTTAGATTAGCCTTATATGATGTGACTGTGAACTAACTCAGCAGTCAGACAATCTCTTGATATATCAGATCACACTTGTACTATGTGACTGCATTCCAACTCAGCAAGGCACTAAGTGCTACATCCATATCTAACATAGTCCAGATAGCCTCTCACTATGTAAGTGCACAACCTCTAAGCCACCAAAACTGCATGTCATCCTCAGAACTAATTTGGAAACCATATGTGAGACTATAAAACAAGTTACCAAAGAGATCATCTGGTTATACAAAATGCACCAGCAAACATGAGAACCTACTGCTAAGACACAAGAATACCAGAAGAAGTACTATAACCATAAGACCAACTCTGAACCTCTATAACTAGTTTAGTATACTGTACTATTACAAAAGGAAACTGAAAGTACCAAACTCAAACCAAGACAAGAAGGACCCTATCTCATCCATTAAGAGTTCACAAACTGCACTTATCAACTCAAGACCAAGATATACTGTAACTATATAAGACCTCATTACTTAGTAGAAGTAAAACACATTTGAACAACTCCATTCGCTCTATCTGTGTCACCTCTATTAGAGAGTGATAGACACTTCATCTGAACTCAAGAAAGCTGACATTATCAAAACCAATCTCAAGCCATCTATGTGACAGATACATATTACTACTAGAAATTACCTCAGATTATAGAAAATATCATTTCTGAGAGGGTTGAACCCCCAGCCATGACATTGGGAGCCCTCACTCTAGACAAAGATGGCCAGTCCTCGCAAATGTACTAGTAGGCTAAAAAAAAAGAGAACTAAGACCTGTTATCCTTGTACAACCACCACTACCAAGGACAGCCTTAAACTTGCAAGAGATAGAAGTGACAACATCTTGAAACTGATAATGTCAGAAGTCAGAAAACTGCTCAGACTTCATCAGAGATAATGTCATCAATGGTGATATCATCAAAGACTACCCAGACAGCATCTAAATCTATAAATAGCCTAGCAGTCATAGTATAGTTAGATTAGCCTTATATGATATGACTGTGAACTGACTCAGCAGTCAGACAATCTCTTGATATGTCAGATCACACTTGTACTATGTAACTACATTCCAACTCAATAAGGTACTAAGTGCTACATCCATATCTAACATAGTCCAGATAGCCTCTCACTATGTAAGCGCACAACCTCTAAGCCACCAAAACCACATGTCATCCTCAGAACTAATTTGGAAACCACATGTAAGACTACAAAACAAGTTACTGAAGAGATCATCTAGTTATACAAAATATGCCAGCAAGCATGAGAACCCACCACCAAGATATAAGAATACTAGAAGAAGTACTACAACCATAAGACTGACTCTGAACTGCTATAACTAGTTTGGTATACTATATTATTACAAAAGGAAACCGAAAGTACTGAACTCAAATCGAGACAAGAAGAACTCTATCTCACCCATCAAAAGATTCATGAACTGTACTTATCAACTCAAGACCAAGATACACTGTAACTATACAAGACCTCATTACTTAGCAGAAGCAAAACATATTTGAACAACTCTATTTGCTCTATCTGTGTCACCTCCATTGGAGAGTGATGGACACTTCATCTGAACTCAAGAAAGCTGACATCATCAAAACCAATATCAAGTCATCCACGTGACAGATATTACTACTAGAAATTGTCTCAGATTACAGAAAATATCATTTCCAAGAGGTTTGAACCCCCAGCTGCAACATTGGGAGCCATCACCCTAGACAAGAATGGCCAGTCCTTGCAAATGCACCAGAAGACCAAAAAAAAAGAGAACCAAGATCTGTTATCCTTGTACAACCACCACCACCAAGGACAGTCTTAATCTTGCAAGAGATAGAAGTAACAACATCTTGAAACTGATGATATCAGAAGTCAGAAAACTGCTCAGACTTTGCCAGCGATGATGTCATCAATGGTGATATCATCAAAGACTAACTAGACAGTGCCTAAACCTATAAATAGCTTAGCAGTTATAGTATAGTTAGATTAGCCTTATATGACATGACTGTGAACTGACTTAGCAGTCAGATGATCTCTTGATATATCAGATCACACTTGTACTACATGACTGCATTCCAACTCAATAAGGTACTTAGTGCTATATCCATATTTAGCATAGTCCAGATAGCCCCTCACTAGTATAAATACCCCCTCTTCCAGACCTCAGAATCTCAAACTGAAAGACTTGAAGACTTGAGTACTTCCCCATAATATCCCTTTATACAAACTACTTCTAGTATAGCAATATCATGAATAGCGAATAAACCTATTTAATAACCCACAAACCACTCTTAAGTAAATTCACTCCACATTAGGTCCCATTCCTAACCCCATCACGAAATTTCCTAATTGGGTATTGTCTGCAGTGATATGCCAATTCAACTAAGCTGGTCTTAGTTTCTCAAACTTCCTAAAATATGGAAAATTCTGAACATCCAGAACTAGTCTGAAAGAGGACTTTGATTGAGATATCAACCCAATCTTGAAATCAATAAGTGTAAAGGATGTACTCTATATAAAATTGATCTTGACCATAAGAAAACAGTCTTCTAGAATATCCAGAACTTCCAGAAAACCCTTCCAGAACTATGTAATGGTTACCCTAAAAAGCAATCCTCTTATATACTAGTATAAATATCCCCTCTCCTAGACCTCAGAATCTCAGACTTGAACACTTGAACACTTCCCCACAATATCCCTTTACACAACTACTCCTAGTATAGTAATATCATGAATAGTGAATAAACCTATTTAATAACCCACAAACTACTCTTAAATATATTCACTCCCCATTAGGTCCCACTCCTAACCTTATTATGAAATTTCCTAATTAGATATTGTCTGCAGTAATATGCCAATTCAACTAAGCTGGTCTTAGTTTCTTAAACTTCCTGAAATACTGAAAATCCTGAACATCCAGAACTAGTCCAAAAAAGGACTTTGGTTGAGACATCAACCCGATCTTGAAATCAATAAGCATAGAGGATATACTCTATATGAAATTGATCTTGATCTTAAGAAAACAGTCTTCCAGAATATCCAGAACTTCCAGAAAACTCTTCCAGAACTATATAATGATTACTCTAAAAAGTAAACCCTCTTACAGTAGTACTGGCAGAGAAGTAGGAGGGCAGGAGGAGAGAAGTTTTGCAGATATGCTGAAGGCTGGGAGATGGCCTACTGGGTCTTGTGGTGGTCAGACAGGGGGGAAGGAAAAACAAAGAGAAGTAGAGATAAGAAGTTTAGTTTCTCATCTAATAGATAGAAGAGCTGGTGGTATAGTCACTGGAGGTAGAGAGGAGACAGCTGATGGAGATATGATGGTAGATCAGAAAAAAAATCCAGATGTGATAGTTGATAGAGGGGCTGGGTTGTTGGGTCCAAAGTGGATAAGAGATCTGGCTGACAGTGTGATAGGGCTAGTGGTGGCGCCATTACTCAAGAAGTCAATTTCAGAGTTTACTGTAATCTTGTACTTCTGGGGCTTGGCAGTGATAGTGAGAATAGTTCTGAGGCTTATCTCTAAGCAGGTGGCTAGAGCTATCTCAGTGAGATTTCTGAAGGGACTGGAGGGAGTTGAGGTGGGATTTGAGGAGGCAGACCCATTGGAGGATATGTTGAAGACAGGAGTGGCTATAGGGGAGGTGGTGGTCCCTATGATGTGCTGCTTAAGGTAGGACCCCAGAGTGGTTCAGCTGTTGGTGAAAGAAGTACCTACAGTGATGATGGCTGAGACCAGGAAGAGGGTTGAGGAGATGATGGTAGAGTATAGAGACATAGTTGATATTAGATTTCAGGTGTAAGAGGGGACCACTCTCAGGACTGAAGATGTGGATATCAGGATCTGGCTTACTGAGAAAGAGGCCACAGAGAAGCCAAGTGACTGACCTTTGGTCATACTGTAGAGAGCCTTTATTTGTAAGGTATTGAGAGTGAAGAGGAGGGAGGAGGAGGAGGAGGACCTGCTGGAGGCATTGAAGGAGCAGAGTGGAGTAGTGGAAAGAAGGACAAAGACCTGGAAGGCATATATAGAGGCGACACACTTAGAGATTGTTGAGGGGAAGCATATTCAAGTAGACAAGAAAGTATGGGAGAGGTCTCAGAGTTGCCAGTTGCAGAAGGAGCTGTTGGCAAAGCTAGGGGGAGAGGCATCAATGTCTACTGGGGGTAGCAAGGATACCAGGGGAGCCAAGGCAAGTGTCTGGGCTAGTGGAAATAGTGTGGTGGAAAGGAGTGGTCAAGAGGAGACCAGAAAGGTACCTAGCAGTAATCCATATAAGGATGGTACATTTGAAGTCTGGGAGGAAGACTGGGAGGATTCCCCTTCCCCTTCTCCTCTTGTCAGGTAGGGACCTGCAGTGAGGAGACAAGAGGCAGTGGATGTACCAATGCATGGGATCCAGCAAGTATGATTTGGAGTTCCTGAGGTGAAAAAGGGGGGTCAGGTGGTAGCTATTAGTGAGAAGAAATTGGTGGATATCTCTGAGGAGGGGTGGAATGAGGTGGTGAGTGTGGGGGCTGACATAACAATGCTGAATGGGGATCAACCAGCAATACCTAGGGAGAAAAAGGTGGGGAACTTACTCTGGATATGTCAGATAATGAATAACTTAGCTACTGAGGAGTTGGGGGAGATGAACTTGAGGGTGATGAGTGATGAGTATTGGGCAAGAGTCCTGTATGGTGATGGGATAGTAGAGGCATTGAAGACAAAAGTACTTGCAGTTTTCCTGGAGAAGGAGGGGTATGAGATCGATGAGGAGAGAAAGGCTGAGTTGGCTGTGATGGCAGGGAAGTGGGCGGTCTACTGTTGGACAGAGCAATATGGCCTGCAGCTATGGCAGGATGCCTGTCAAGAGTATCATGAGGATTTTGAGGAGAAGGAGGAGAGAGAACTGAATGAGCTTCTAGGGGGATTGGAGGCAAGGAGAATTGAAGAGGAGGAGCAGGATGCAGAACATATCTTAGACTTAGTATAGGAGCAGATGGAGGTGGAGCAGTAAAGAGAGTGTGGGGACTTCTCATCTTAACATTATTCCCAATGAACAGTATAACTAATATTTTCTCTCTTAATGTGAATGGGCTATGAGGTTCAGGATAGTATAAGAATATTTTCACTTAGCTTAAGGAACTAAAGGCTGATCTCTTCCTGCTGCAGAATATATGGTATGAGGATGATATGGAGTAAGTAGAGTGGACTAGAGAATGGGGAGGAGCTATAGTGTGGATTGGGAAAGTGGCAATATTGGTACAGAGTGGCAAGAGAGATCTAGGGAAAATCAGGAACTGGGGAGACCACTTGGTATAAGGAGAGTGGTATTGACCTGGGTGGGAGCTAGTGAGAGTTGGCTCTTGCTACTGCCTGGCAGCCAGAGGTGAGAGGATTGCTTGGATTAAGAGGCTCTTAGAGGAGGGCACTTTCTTGGAGGATGGGGTAGATGTTCTGGGTGGGGACTTTAATGTAGTATGAAACCCTCAGGTAGATAGAACTGATAGAGAGAGGAGTGCTGGTGAAAGAAGTGGTGGCCTGGATACATGAGAGGAGGTAGAGAACCTTATCTCCTTAAGAGATATGAGCAGAACAAAGTGGGGAGAAAGAAGGATCTACACACATTGGGTGAATGGCTTAGATACAAGAATTGACTGGATTCTGTCAGCTGAATGCTGGGGCTTGGATGTCTGGAGGTCTCTGGAGGTGGAGTAGTGCCCATGGTCTGATCATTGGGGTCTATTAGGGCAGGAGCAGTTTGGAGGGAGTGGAGATGGACCTGGACATTAGTACCTTAACTCCTCCCTGCTGGCTAGTGCTCCTAACAAGTCAATTTAATCCAGATTGGATTCGGATTGATTCAGATTGAATCCCATCCAGATCAACTCGGATGGGATTCGAATCCCATCCAGATGGATTCGAATCGGATTTGAATCGGATTCGAATCGGATTCGAATCAACCATTGTTTTGATTTCCAAATTAGACAATTAAATGTTTACATCAATAACTTGATGAATAATCATCCAAATTTTATGATCTTGGTGTCATTTGAAAGCCCTTAATAAGGCCTATCTAATGATACCAAGAACATTGAAATTTGATCATGCGTTGCTGAGTTATGAAGGAAACCGTCTGAATCGCCGATTTTGGAAATTCTTTGATTTGCCGATTTTGGAAATTTCGTCAAATGGAACGTTTTCCTTAATATCTCGGCAACATGTAATCCTATTATAATGTTCTTGGTATCATTAGAAAGACCTTATTAAGGGCTTTCAAATGACATCAAGATCATCAAATTTGGATGATTATTCATCAAGTTATTGATGTAAACATTTAATTGTCTAATTTGGAAATCAAAACAATGCCAATTCGAATCCGATTCGAATCTGATTCGAATCCATCCGAATCCCATCCAGATTGACTCGTTCGGAGCACTACTGCTGGCTAAAAAAACATTGTGAGACTCATGAGTGGAGGACATCTAGGGAACTATATAAAAAAAAAAAAAGAGGATATCTAGGGGAAGATAGTGAGCTGGAGACAGAAAGGAGTGATAGTTAATGTCTAATAGATAAGATTGAAAGAAGCTGTAAGGGTTGGGAGATAGAGAAGAAAGAGGGTGAGATATGCTTCAAATCAGTTGGTTAGACTGCAGATAGAATAGACAGATATGGTAAACTCTGGTGAGATAGATGATTGGAGGTTAGTGAGAACTAAGATGGAGGTAGTGGAATTATAACAGGTGTTGAGAGAGGAGAAAGAGGTGTATATGAAAGAAATGGCAGCTAGGCTGAGATGGTAGGGGTTTGAGGAGGGTGAAAGACCTACTAGATACTCATCAAGGCTCCTTAAGGCAAGAAGGGTGAGACATCAATGGGATGGAATTATTAATGCAGAAAGGAAAATAGTTCATGGTACTCAACAGATCTTGGGGGTATTGAAGGAGAGGTAGAGAGGGCTATGGAGCAAAAAGAAGGAAGTGCTGATGCCAAAACAATTGGCAACATCCTGGAGGATTGGAAGCCACTGCAGGTAGAGGGCCTGGGGGATTTGATCTTACCAGTTCAGGAGGAGGAGATTCAGAGAGTCCTTGTGGTGACTAAGCTTGGAATGGCACCTGGAGAGAATGGATTACCTTAGTGGTGCACCAGTACTCTTTGTTGTAAAGAAAGGAGAAGACCTGCAAATATGCATTGACTACTGTAACCTCAATGAACAAACCATCAAAAACTGTTGCCCACTACTCAGAATCAATAAAATATTCGATAGGCTTACCAATCTGCAATTCATGAGCTCTTTTGACCTGTGAAATAGTTACTGACAAATTGCCATAAAAGAAGAAGACATCTACAAGACAGCCTTCTGAACTTGCTATGAACACTTCAAGTTCCTGGTTATGCCCTTTGGCTTAACTAATATCTCAGCAACCTTCCAGACTCTGATGAATACTATCCTACACCCATACCTGGACAAATTCATTGTTGTCTACATCAATGATATTCTAGTCTTCAGCAAAACCCTGGAGGAACATCTCAAACACCTTGAACTAGTACTACTGAAACTCTGAGAAAACTGACTCTTTGCAAAACTTAGCAAATGTGAATTTCTCCTGAAAGAAATCCAATTCCTTAGACACATTATCATATCTAATGAAATCAAAGTAGACTCCAGCAAAATCTCCACAATCAAGAATTGGCCCAGACCTAAGAAGCTGAAAGACCTTCAGTCATTTCTGAGATTAGTAAACTATTATAGATAATTTGTTACCAACTTTGCCAAAATCACCACTGCCCTTACCCAAATGACCAAGCACAATAAGAAAGAAGAATAGCCCTGGACCATGAAATAAGAAAAAGACTTCAACAATCTTGCAAATTGGTGACCTGAGCAAGATATCATCTTTCAAGCACTGAAGGATGCCTTGATAACCACTCCAGTACTTCAAGCAGCAAATCTGGCCCTACTATATGAGGTTACTACTGATGCCTCTGACCTAGCCCTTGGAGTAGTACTCATATAAGAAGGACACCCTGTGGCCTATTATTTCCATAAGTTCAATGATGCTGAAATCAACTATGCAACTTATGAGAAGGAAATGTTAGCCATCATAGACACTCTGATCAAATGGTAACTATACCTAGAAGGAGCACACTTCACTGTATTGACTGACTACAAGTCATTAGTCAACATCAAGACCCAGGCTACTCTTTCCTGGAAACAAGTCAGATGGATGAAAGTTCTCACCAACTTTGACTATAAAATCTAGTATTACCCTGGCAAGGAAAATATTATTACTGATGCAATCTCCAGACCACTAATCAAAGAAGTTATCCAAACTCTCACCTTAGTTACCAATACTATCATGGAACAAATTATTGCAGCATGTGCTAATGATAAGGAAGCTCAAGCACTCTAAGAAATTCTAAGTAGTGACAATACTGACAAGCATACTCAGTACCAGCAATATCAACTGAAGAATAATACTATCTACTATAAGGACAGACTGTATGTTCCAAACAACTGAGACCTCTGAAGGACTATTCTATTTGAATGTCATGATACTCCTACAGCTGGATATTTAGGATTTGACAAATGCTATGAAGTTATCTCCCGAAACTTCTATTGACCCTATATAGCAGATCAGCTAAAGACCTATATCACTTCCTGTAATGCCTTCCAATGGAACAAGTCCTCAATACTAGCAAAACCTGACCTACTCCACCTCATCCCAGTATCATCTGCTAACTGGGAACAAATCTCTATAGACTTTATTATATAACTACCCCAGACCAAGAATGGAAAAGATATAATTGTTGTCTTTATGGACTATCTCAGCAAACAAGCCCACTTTATGTCAACTATTATTACTGCAACAGCACCAGATATAGCTACACTCTTGTTTGATAACATCTTCCACTATCATAGTCTTCCTAAGATCATTATTAGTGACTGAGATCTGAAATTCACCAGCTATTTTTGGAAAGCCCTCCATGCATACCTTGGAACAAAACTTACACTATCTATAGCATTTTACTCTGAAACTGATGACCAAACTGAAAGAATAAACCAAACTCTGGAACAAATATTAAAGAACTATATTTCCTACAGACAAGATAATTGGTATGAACACCTCACTGCAGTTGAGTTTGCTTACAACAACAGCAAGCAAGCCTCTCTCAGAATGACCCCATTCTTCGCCAACACTGGACAAAATCCAAACACCCCTCTGACACTTATCCAAACTACTGATGAACCCTCTACAGTCGAAGTTGTTGAAGAATTTCTGCTCCAAATATGCAATCTAAGCCAGATTGCAATTGAGAATTTGTCATGAGCTCAAGAACAACAGTTACAGTATGTCAACCAATACTGCTGAGAAGAGACTTTTGATATTAGAGAAAAAGTTCTACTAGATATCTAAGGATACCAAGTTGATAATCTCAAGCACAGACCATCTACAAAGCTGAACAATAAGTTCATTGGACCATTTGAAGTCATTGCACAAGTCTCTTCTACTTCTTATAAATTGGCACTACCAGATACCATTAGGATTCACCCAGTCTTTAATATTCAATATCTCAAGTGATATAATGAAAATGATAACAAGCTATTCCCAAACTGAACTACAAAACCACCTGCACCTATTATTATTAATGACCAAGAAGAATACAAAGTTGAACAATTCATCAACAAATGTGACAACAAGAACCACCCTAAGTACCTTGTCAAATAGAAAGGTTATCTGATCCATAATGCAATATGGGAACCCAAGACCAATCTCTAGAATTCCATTGACTTAGTTCAGGAATATGATTCCTTGAATAACTAAAACTGAATATCTGGCAACTATCAGTACATACTATATATTACTCTCCTGAATATTATAATTATCACATACAAAAACAAGAACTCAGCAAGTCAAGACAAAAGAATACCAACTCTCTGAAAAGATAGCAAAACTGAAAGCAAGCCTATTCTCCCCATACCACTAGTGGAAAATAAGATATAGACATTTAAGAAGATTCCTTAGAGGAAATTCTCCAGCAGTGAATAATGTCAGAACCACTTCTAGCATACAGTATTAAACATATGACCCTTTAACATGTGAATCCAACACATTAGATAATTGTACTATAAGCATGCCACTTTCTGAAAAAATGGACTTCACTAGACTTTTGATCTCTCAAATGGTATAACAACACTAGAACAAATTAGAAGGCCCTGATGAGAATATCAAAAGCTAAGAAGGGGAGAGTTGTAAGCATATAACCTCTAAGTCACCAAAATTGTATGTCATCCTCAGAACTAATTTAGAAACTACATGCAAGAATACAAAACAAGATACTGAAGAGATTATCTGGTTACACAAAATATGCCAGTAAGTATGAGAACCTACCACCAAGATACAAGAATATCAGAAGAAGTACTACAACCATAAGACTGACTCTGAATCTCTATAACTAGTTTAGTATACTATTACAAAAAGAAACTGAAAGTACCAAAATCAAACCAAGATAAGAAGAACCCTATCTCATCTATTAAAAGGTTCATAAACTACACTTATCAACTTAAGACCAATATATATCATGACTATACAAGATCTCATTACTTAGCAGAAGTAAAACACATTTGAACAACTCTATTTGCTCTATCTGATCACCTTTATTGGAGAATGATGGATGCTTCATCTGAACTCAAGAAAGCCGACATCATCGAAACCAATCTCAAGTCATCTATATGACAGATATTACTACTAGAAATTATCTTAGATTATAGAAAATATTATTTCCAAGAGGTTCAAACTTCCAGCCATGACATTGGGAGCCCTTGCTCTAGACAAGGATGGCCAGTCCTTGCAAATGTGCCAGCAGACCAAAAAAAAAGAAAACCAAGACCTGTTATTCTTGTACAACCACTATTATCAAGGATAGCCTTAATCTTGCAAGAGATAGAAGTGATGATATCTTTGAAACTAATGATATCAGAAGTCAGAAAACTGCTCAGACTTTACCAGTAATGATGTCATCAATAGCAATATTATCAAAGACTAATCAGACAGCACCTAAATCTATAAATAGCTTAGCAGTCATAGTATAGTTAGATTAGCCTTATACAATATGACTGTAAACTGACTTAGCAGTCAGATGATCTCTTGACATATTAGATCACACTTATACTATATAACTGTATTCTGACTCAGCAAAGTACTAAGTACTATATCCATATCTAGTATAGTCCAGATAGCCCCTCACTAGTATAAATACTCCCTCTCCCAGACCTCAGACTCAAACAGACTTGAACACTTGAACAATCCGAACACAACTCCTGAACACTTCCCTACAATATTTCCTCACACAACTACTCCTAGAATAGCAATATTATGAATAGCGAATAAACCTATTTAATAACCCATAAATCACTCTTAAGTAAATCTGTTCCCTGTTAGGTCCCACTCCTAACCCTGTCACAAAATTTCCTAATTGGGTATTGTCTGCAGCAATATGCCAATTCAATTAAGCTGGTCTTAGTTTCTTAAACTTCCTGAAATACAGAAAATCCTGAACATCCAGAACTAGTCCAAAAAGGACTTTGGTTGAGATGTCAATCCAATCTTGAAATCAATAAGCATAGAGGATGTACTCCATATGAAATTGATCTTGACCTTGAGAAAACAGTCTTCCAGAATATCCAGAACTTCTAGAAAACCCTTTCAGAACTATGTAATGGTTACTCTAATAAGTAACCCTCTTACAGACACTCAGAAATCATAAACTTACTTAGCTGAGTACCTTCAAGAAACTCACTGAAGGAGAAAGAAATGAAAATGAACTTTGAGGAAGTAGAGCATACTTCTATTATTGAAAGACAGGATATATGGCCAGTGTCTGCCCTAACCGAAAACCCCAAACAGCAATACGAGCAACTGTTACTACTCTGTACCACCTCAATAACCTGACCACTAGAACAGTAGACTTTGTCAAGTTAAGGCAAACTGCCAAGACCCCAATCAAAGAAAGTCAAAAGGCAGCTAGTTATGACCTATATGTAGCTGAAAAAGCTACAGTCTCTAACCAAGAAGTCAAGCAAGTCTATACAGGAATCAGCATCCAAATCTCTGAAGGATATATTGGAAGAATATACTGTCATAGCAGCCTAGCATTGAAAGGACTTTTAGTAGAAGGAGGAGTCATTGATGAAGATTACACAGGTGAAATTATTGTCCTCATCCAAAACCATAGTTGGACACTCTTCAAGATCTCCATTGGCTTCTGTATTACCCAGATCCTATTCAAGAAAATTGAATCAATACTGACAGTCAAAGAAGTCTCTGAACTACTGCCCACCATCTAAGGATCTAAAGGATTCAGCTCATCAAACAAGACTCCAGCCCAATCTACCATAAGTAAAGAAGAACAATTCTATAAGAAAATCAAAGATAGATATATACCAAGTGGCTGATGTCCCCATGGCATTGGAATATACTCTTTCTAAATGATTGATGATTGCTTCTTTTGTATCAATGAATTGGCTCAAAGAAGAACTAATAGAAGAAAAGCTCCTATAACTGAAATCACTACCATTGGATCAGACAAACTGCTAACACTTCAAGCTTTTGTCAACTGAGCACCTGTCAAGATTATGATAGACAGTGGTGCCTCGGACAACTTTATCAATGAAGAAACAGCTAACAGACTCAAGGTCCTGATATCTCTAGTATAACAAACTCAAGCAGTTGCCACAGCTGATAAAACCTCCCATGTCATTAGTAAGGAAGTTTGCAACTTGTCCTTCTGAATTGGTGACTACTGAGTATATGTTACTCTCCAGATTGTACCACTTTCTGATAATGAAATCATCCTTGGGACTCCATGGTTGAAATAAGAGAACTCTATGATTGATTGGGTAAATCATTCTCTGACCATCAAGAAAGAATGCCATAACTTCAAACTGTAAAGTGAAAAGGACCCACTCAGCTCTAGCAACTCTGGACTAAAGATCACCCACATCAATAAGCTATAGCTTAAGAAATTGGCCAAAAATGTCCTCTCTTTGCCATCTCCATCCACCCATCCAAAGAAGAAACCAACAACTCTGAAGAAGACTTTTCCAAAGTTGACAGCCATGTTAGACCCCTATTCTAGAAATTCTGAGACATATTTCCAAAGAAGCTCCCAAAAGGCTTACCTCCTAAATGAGCAGTAGACCATGCTATCAAGACTATTCCAGATGCCAAGGCAGCCTTCAAGTCAATCTACTATATATCTCCAAGAGAAATTGATGCACTTAAGAAAGAAATTGATGAACTCCTAGAACAAGAATTCATCAGATCCAGTATATCACCCTACAGTGCACCAGTTCTCTTTATTATAAAGAAAGGAGGAGACTTGCAAATGTGTATTGATTACCATGACAACCACTCCAGTACTTCAAGTAGCAAACTCTGCCCTACTATACAAAGTTACTACTGATGCCTCTGATCTAACTCTTGGAGCAGTGCTCATACAAGAAGGACACCCTGTGGCCTATCACTCTTGAAAGTTCAATGATGCTGAAATCAACTATGTAACTTATGAGAAGGAATTGTTAGCCATTATAGACACTCTGATCAAATGGTGATCATACCTAGAAGGAGCACACTTCATCGTATTAACTGACCACAAATCATTAGTCAACATCAAGACCCAGGCTACTCTTTCTCGAAAGCAAGCCAGATGGATGAAAGTTCTCACCAACTTTGACTATAAAATCCAGTATTGCCCTGGCAAGAAAAATATTATTGCTGATGCAATCTCCAGACTACCAATCGAAGAAGTTATCCAAACTCTCACCTTGGTTACAAACTCTATTATGGAACAAATTATTGCAGCATATGCTGATAATAAAGAAGCTCAAGTACTCTGAGAAATTCTAAGCAGTGACAATGCTGATAAGTATACCTGGTATCAGCAATACCAACTGAAGGATAATGCAATCTACTACAAGGACAGATTGTATGTTCCAAACAACCAAGACCTTCAAAGGACTATCCTATTCAAATGTCATAATGCACCTACTATTGAACATTTAGGATTTGACAAATACTACAAAGTTATCTCCTGACTTCTATTGGCTCCATATGGCAGATCAGCTAAAGACCTACATCACTTTCTGTGATGTCTACCAATGGAACAAGTCCTTAACACTAGCAAAACCTGGCCTACTTCACCCTATCCCAGTACCATCTGCTAATTGGAAATAAATCTCTATAGACTTCATTGTACAACTACCCCAAACCAAGAATGGAAAAGATGCAATTATTGTCTTCATAGACTACCTCAATAAACAAGCCCACTTCATACTAACTATTACTACTGCAACAATGCCAGACATAGCCACACTCTTGTTTGATAATATCTTCTGCTATCATGGTCTTCCTAAGATTATTGTTAGTGACTGAGACCCAAAATTCACCAGTCATTTTTGGAAAGCCCTCCATGCATACCTTGGAACAAAACTTGTACCATCTATAGCCTTTCATCCTGAAGCTGATGGCCAAACTAAAAGAATGAACTGAACTCTGGAACAAATGCTAAGGAACTATATTTCCTATAGACAAGATAATTGATATGAATATCTTACTGCAGTTGAGTTTGCTTACAACAATAGCAAGTAAGCCTCTCTTGGAATAACCCCATTCTTTGCCAATATAGGACAAAACCCAAACACCCCTCTGACACTTATCTGAACTACTGATGAACCCTCCACAGTTGAAGCTATTGAAGAATTCCTACTCCAAATACACAATCTAAGCCAGATTGCAATTGAGAATTTATTATGAGCTCAAGAACAACAGTCACAGTATGTCAACCAACATTACTGAGAAGAGACTTTTGATATTGGAGATAAAGTTCTACTGGATATCTGAGGATACCAAGTTGACAACCTCAAGCACAGATTATCTACAAAGCTGAATAGTAAGTTTATTGGACCATTTGAAGTCATTGTATAAGTCTCTCCCACTTTCTACAAATTGGTGCTATCAGACATCATTAGAATTTACCCAGTCTTTAATATCCAACATCTTAAGCAATACAATGAAAATAATGATGAGCTATTCCCAAACTGAACTACAGAACCACCTGCACCTATCATTATCAATGATCAGGAAGAGTATGAAGTTGAACAAATTCTCACCAAACATAGCCACAAGAACTACCCTGAGTACCTTGTCAAATAGAAAGGTTACCCAATCCATGATACAACCTGGGAACTCAAGACCAATCTCCAGAATGCCACTGACTTAGTTCAGGAATATGATTCCTTAAATAACTAAAACTGAATACCTGGTATCTATCAGTACATACTATATATTATCCTCCTGAACATTATTATCATTAATAAAATCAAGAACTCAGCAAGTCAACACAAAAGAATACTAACTCTCTGAAAAAATAGCAAAACTGAAAGCAAGCCTATTCTCCCCATACCACTGGTGGGAAATGAGATATAGACATTTAAGAAGATTCCTTAGAGGAAATTCTTCAGCAATGAATGATGTCAGAATCACTTCCAGCATATGGCATTGAATATATGACTCTTTAACTTATGAATCTAATGCATTAGGCAACTGTACTATGAGTATGCCATTTTCTGAGAAAAATGAACTTCACTAGACTTTCGACCTTCCAAATGGTATAACAATACTAGAACAAATTAGAAGGCTCCAATGAGGATATTGAAAGCTAAGAAGGGAAGAGTTGTAAGTGTACAATCTCCAAGCCACTGAAATCACATATCACCCTCAGAACAAGCCACTGAAATCACATGTGACCTCTGAACAAATCTGGAAATCACCTGCAAGATCACGAAGCTGAGTCAAACCAAAGTTACAGCATACAAAGCTGAGTCAATATGAAGTCACGGAACACAAGATTTATACAAATGGGATCTTATCAATCAGGACCAAATACATATATATCAAGCACTAAGACACATTGAAACAGAGAACCAAAACAAACCAAATACATAAACCACAACTTCTGAATATATATAAACATGACTACTGAGATCTACAACTACATCTGCACTGATATTTGGAATGCTATTGTCAACTGAGCCACACCCTCTCTGCCCCTTATGAATATCCATAGCTTAGTACCTCTCTACTTTGGGGAAGCCCAATGGAATGACCTAAACATGCTTAGCAAAGCCCACTGAATCAGACAAATCTCAAGCTACTACCAGATTGGCCACCTTCTGGAAGATATAGTCAAACACCACTATGATACAGACATTACTCAGATATCTCAACACCAGAAGCTCATCACCCACAAACACTGAGAACTCTTTTATAAGTATAGCATAGTTATTCCCCATCTCCAAGTTACTATTAGTGAAATGGTTACTACTCTGTCCTATGGCCAAATTGATGATATAATATGAGAACTTAATCACAAGTACCTCAAGTACATTCAGACCACAGACAGAACCTTCCCACACCCCAATGACTATATCCTGTAAATACCTTAAGTTGAATATGCTATGAAGGATGTCTATAATATAATCTGATTTGATGAAGATGAAGCAGAAGACAATGACCTCTCTGATGCTGACATGACCTCAAGTCAAGAATCTCTGCCAACTCTGATCACTCTGCCAATACTGCTAATGAACTTACAATAGTTCATAACCACCTATGAGACTTATTGGGATAATGACCACTGGTATGAATACTAATCTGCATTCATCTCCAATTACTTCAACTATAATAAAGAGACCAGAGAACACAACCTGTACCTCCAGACAACCCTCAAGATCAAACCAACCACTCCACCACCTGAGTATAAATAATATGAACTATAGCCACCAGTTTACTACAACCTAGCAACTCATAGTACTGTAACTTATAGGAGATATACAGACAGTAAATCTGATGAAAGTGAAGATGATGCACCTCTCTTTTACTCACCAACACCTTATCCAGCATATGAAACAGATGATGCTATCCTGTGAGGTGATAATAAAGTCCCAATATATTATTACAAGAAGAGTTAATCTGTGAACAACTCTTCCTAGATAACTACTTCATCAGAGATGATGTCATAGATGGTAATGTCATCAAAGACTATCCAGATAGTATCTAAATCTATAAATAGCTTAGCAGTCATAGTATAGTTAGATTAGTCTTATATAATGTGACTGTGAACTGACTCAGCAGTCAGATGATTCCTTGACATATCAGATCACACTTGTACTATGTAACTACATTCTGACTCAGCAAGGCACTAAGTACTATATTTATATTCAGCATAGCCCAGATAGCCCCTCACTAGTATAAATACCCCCTGACCACATCCTTTCTCTAGTACAATTCATGTTACACCAACTTCAAGCAACAGTTTTCGACACAACTCAGAGAAAAGATATTATAACAATATCATTGAGCAAGAGTTCTGACAGGCATGCTGGGTCAGGTGGACCTGGGGCCTTCGGTTGGCAGAATGTAGAGAGGGGTTATGGTCTGGGGATGGGGGCCTTTGGAGGGTCGAAGGGTGGTGAGAGATCTGGAGGTGGACTGGTGGCTGGTGGTGATGGAGGAAGGCCTAGGCCCCCGAGCTTTACAGATATGGTGAAGGGGAGTGGGTGGCCAGCTGGAGCTAGGGCTGGTGCTACTGTAGGGAAGGACAAGGTGAGCCTAGGGAGGGGGGGAGGTGCTCTGGTGGAGGATGCGAGCATAGGTGCTGGAGGTGCTGTAGCTGGGAGTAGAACTGCTGATGGAAGCATGACAGGGAATCAGGAAAAAAAAGAAGATGTGACAGCTGATAGCAGAGTGGGGCAGGGGTTCTCGATGCAGAAGGGGGACCTGGCCAATGGTGTGACAGGGCTGGCAGTAACTGTTACTCAAGAAATCAATCTCAGAGTTTGCAGTGATGCTATGTTTCAGAGACTTAGCTGTAATAGTGAGGATGGTCTTGGGTCTTATCTCAAAGCAGGTAGCTGGGGCTGCCTCGGTGAAGTTTCTGAAGGGTCTGGAGGGGGTTGAGGTGGGCTTTGAGGAGGCGGGCCCACTGGAAGAGACCCTGAAGACTGGAGTGGCAGTTGGGGAGGTGGTGGTCCCTATGGTGTACTGTCTGAGGTAGGACCCAGGGTGGTGCAGCTGCTGGTAAAGGGAGTGCCTACAGTGACGAAGGAGGAGACTAGGAGGAGAGTGGATGAGGTGATGGCAGAGTATGGCAATGTGGTGGATATTGGCTTCCAGGTGTAGGAGGGAACTGTAATTAGGATGGGAGATGTTGATGTCAGGATTAGGCTAGCAGAGAAGGAGGCCACAGGGAAGGTGAGTGACTGGCCCTCAGTGTTGATGTGGGGGGCTTTTGTCTGTAAGGTGTCGAGGGTGAAGGGGAGTGAAGAGGAGGAGGAAGACTTGTTGGAAGCATTGGAGGAGTTGAGTGGAGTAGTTGAACAGTGGGTGAAGGCCTGGAAGCTCTTTGAGGAGTTGACACATTTGGAGATTGTGGAGGGGAAGTATATCCGCACTAACAAGAGGCAGTGGGAGTGGGCCCAGGGGCACTTGAGGCAGAGGGAGCTTTTGGCCAGTATGACAGGAGGGCTGAAGAAGAAGGTGGATGGGGCTGAGGAGTCTGGAGGTGTCAAAGCTAGTGTCTGGGCTAGTAAAGGAGGAGGGGAGGTGGAGGTGAACAGGAAAGAGATTGGAAAGGTGTTGAGCAAGGACCTCTATGCGGATGGTACTTTCAAGGTCTGGGAGTAGGAGTTGGATGGCACTCCCCCACCTCTCATCAGGAGGGGTCCAGTTGTGAAGAGAGGGGTGGCAGTAGATGTGCTGATGGAGGGGGCTCAGCGAGTTTACTTTGGGGTCCCTGATGTGGCAAAAGGGGGTCAGGTGGTGGCAGTTGGTGAGGATGAGCTGGTGGATGTCCCAGAGGAGGAGTGGGATGAGGCTGCCAGTATAGGAGCAGATACCATGATGCTAGATATAGAGTGGCCAGGAACACCTGGAGGGAAAGAGGTGGGGAACTTGCTGTAGATGAGCAAGGTGATGAATAACCTTGCAGCTGAGGTGTTGGGAGAAGTAGACCTGCATGTAATGCCTGAGGAGCATTGGGAATGGATTCTGCATGGCGATGGGGTAGTGGAGGCACTGAAGATGGAGATTCTTGTGATCCTCCTAAAGGAGGAGGGATATGAGGTGGATGAGGTGCAGAAGGCAGAGCTGGTGGGAGTTGCTGGTGAGCGGGCTGCCTACTGCTGGGCAGAGCATCATGGTTTGCAGTTCTGGCAGGAGGCCTGTCTGGAGTATTGTGAGGACTTTGAGGAGAAAGAGAATGGGGTAATGGCGGAACTTCTGGAAGGGTTGGAGGTACAGAAAGCTGAAAAGAAGGAACTAGTGGCAGAATGTGACTTAGACTTGGCACAGGAGGAGTTGAATGCAGATTTGTAGAGGATGAGATCATCACATAACATTATTCCCTATGAACAGTACAACTAACATTTTCTCACTAAATGTGAATGGGTTACAGGGTTCTGGGCAGTGAAAGAACATTTTTACTTGACTCAAGGGATTAGAGGCTGATCTCTTTTTACTGCAGGATGTACAGTGTGAGGATGAGGACGATTGGGTGGAGTGGACTAGGGACTGGGGTGGGGCTATAGCTTGGTTTGGCAAAGTGGCAATTCTGGTGAAGAAGGGTAGAGGAGACTTAGAGGGAATCAGGAACTGGGGTGACCACTTGGTCTGGGGAGAATGGCATCAGCCAGGGTGGGATTCAGTAAGAGTTGGCTCCTGCTACTGCCCTGCGGTAAGAGGTGAGAGGATTGCATGGATTAAGGAGCTGCTGGAGGAGGGTGTCTTCTTAGAGGAAGGTATTGATATTCTGGGTGGTGATTTTAATATGGTTCGGGATCTGCAATTAGATAGAACTGATGGAGGGAGGAATGCTGGTGGGAGAAGTGGTGGTCTGGATGCATGGGAGGAGGTAGAGAATCTTAGCTCTTTAGGGGATTGGGCAGAATGTGATGGAGTAATACCAGGGTCTACACACACTGGGTGAATGGCTTAGGGATACAGATTGACTGGATTCTGACAGCCGAATATGGGGTGCTGATGTTTGGAAGACTTTGGAGGTAGAGTGGTGCCCATGGTCTGATCATTAGGGACTGTTAGGGCAGGGGCAGTTTGGGGGGAGTGGAGATGGACCTGGATATTGGCATCTTAACTCCTCCCTGCTGGCTGAGAAAGGGTTGTGGGACTCATGGGTGGAGGACATCTAGGCAAAGGTTCCTCTCTGAAGGCAGGAGGGTTTGTCTGTGGGTGTCCATTGGATGAGGTTAAAGGAGGCTGTGAAGGTCTATTGGGGAGGAGCTGGTAGAGAGGCTGGGAGATAGAGGAGGAAGTGCATAAGGTGTGCTTCAGATAGGCTGAGGAGATTGCAGATAGAGTGGGCTGATTTGCTTACTTCTGGTGAGGTGGAGGATTAGAGATTAGAGTGGGCGAAATTGGAGGTAGTAGAACTACAACAGGTGTTAAGAGAGGAGGAGGAGACTCATATGCGAGGAATAGCTGCCAGGCTAAGGTGGCAGGGACTTGAGGAGAGAGAGCAGCCTACTAGATACTTGTCTAGGCTCCTCAAAGCTAGGAGGGTGAGACATTGGTAGAATGGGGTCCTTAATGCTAAGGGGGATTTAGTGCATAGCATGCAACAGATCCTGGGAGTATTGAAGGAGAAATAGCAGGGTCTATAGAGTGAGGAAGAAGGGGGTACTGATACAGAGACAATTGGTGACACACTGGAGGAGTGGGAGCTACCACAGGTGGAGGGACTGGGTGACTTGATTATACCAGTCCAAGAGGAGGAGATCCAAGGAGTCCTGGCAGTAACTAAGCTTGGGATAGTGCCAGGGGAGGATGGGTTACTGTGGGACTTCTGGAAGAAGATGGCAAAAGTCCCTAGAGTGCTGGGAGAGATGGCTGCCCTCTGTGACCATGTTCTTCTAAATGGTATGTGGGTTGGAGAGCAGGACTTAGGGCTGGTGGCCCTTTTGTACAAAGACAAGAGCAGGTGCAAGGATTGGAAGAACTAGAGGCCGATCATGCTTCTGGATATAGACCAGAAGTTGGTGACTAAGGTGATTGTTGCAAGACTACAGAAGGTTGCCCAACAGGTGCTGAGTGAGGAGCAGCAGGGCTTTGTAGGAGGTAGACTTATCAGAGATAGGACTGCCTGAGTACATGGCATTATTGAAGGGGTCTGGACTTGTGGACTGGATGGTAGATTGGTTTTTTTGGACCAGGAGAAGGCCTATGACCATGTTTGGCAGGTTTGGCTGGACAAGATACTAGACTGAATTGGTATTCCACCACAGTTTCAGAAGTCTATGTTGAATTTGTTAGAGGGGAGTCAAGCAGCACTGATGTATAATGGCCACAGGAGTTTGGCATTTCCCTTGGGGAGAGGAGTTCCTCAAGGAGACCTGCTGTCTCCTATCCTTTATGTTCTTTCCCTGGAACCTTTGATGGATAGGATCTGTAGGAAGGTGGCTGGGCTCTCTGTGTATGGTGTGGAGTAGAAAGTGGGAGCCTTTGCAGATGATATGGTAGTTGGACTTGGATCAGTAGTGGATGTAGAGGCTCTTCAGAAAACAGTGGAATGGTATGAGGCACACTCTGGAGCAAAACTCAACTAGTATAAGTGTGAGACAATGGTGTTGAGGAATGGGCTAGTGGGAGGGGACATCATTGGAACAATTGTCCCTACAGGAGAGGTGGTGCAGTATCTAGGTATCTTCCTGTCTGTATATGGATCAGTCCTGCCACAGATATGGTGGGAGAGGAGGGTGGTCATTTGGGGGGAGGCACTAAAAGGTTGGGGGGGTCATCACATCTCCCTAGCAGGGTGGGTGGCAATTCTGAATGTTTACTAGTTCTCCAAGCTATAGTATGTAGCATACCACTTAGACTTTCCAGCCTGGGTGGTGAAGAGGCTGACAAAACTGGCTAGGGATTGGATTTGGGCTGGAAGAAGGGCCCAGATCAGTTGGGATACCCTTGTGGAGCCAGTGCTTAGGGGAGGCCTAGGCCTTGTCGATTTCCCTAAGTGACTATACTGCCTGTGAGCCTGGTGGTTGAAAAGAGCTGTTGATCTACAGGGTGGAGGTTGGGTACTGCTGATGCAGAAGGTGTGGGAGATGAGATTCTCCCCCTGGGGGTCCTCAGGAGATCTACTCTCTTTGGTGAGTCTGAATGGAAGCCGACAGCTACAGTTTAAGGGCTTCTGGTGGGGAGTAGTGGATGGAGCATACTGGATAGGCCTGTGCTGGTGAGACAATGAGGGGGAGGTGGTATGGGGCCCAGCTATGTGATAATGGGACTGTCTGCTTCTAGGGAGAGTTCTACTTGCTAAGTTTGATCTTGGTGATGGAGTGGAGTATCAGCAGGGACTTGGTCAGGATCTTTGGCCAAATAGTTGGCAGGTAGTGAGGATTGGTGAGGAGTGGGACTGGGCAGGAATCAGGTCTTGGAGTGCTGAGGTGCAGAGGTGGCTTCCTCTCAAGTTCTGAGTAGTATGGTGGCAAATACTGTGGAGGAATGTTATGTTAAATTTCCATGCTGGGCATCTGGTGGATGGTGGTTGACTGGATTGTGAGAAGTGTTATAATGTAGGGCAAGCTGGGGGATTTGTGCAGATACCGGAACATTGGCTGGGAGAGTGTGAGGTTCTGGGGGACTTTTGGATAGCTATAGGAGACCGGCTGGGTGTCAAATAGAGACCGGATGGAGAGAGGTCACTGGGAGGATTTGGAATCTAGACTGGTGGGAGGTGTTGGCAATAGGTGACTCACTGTAGGGTGGGTTATAGCAGTGTGGGTGGGGTTGGCTGGATATTGGCTCTTTGTTTTTGAGGAGGGGTGATAGATAGGGATATAGGAGAAGTTGTTGAGGTGAGAGGAGTTGGTGGGGGATCTACTGACTGGGTGGTGGGTTGGATGGGGTCCTCAAGGGGGGCGACATCGCCGTCTGGTAGAAGGGATCTGTGGACAGAGTGGTGGGCGGGTGGAAATGATATTTGATAAAGTGGTCTTTCATCAAGAAGGGGTAGGGGGGGGGAGTCTCTAGGGGGATTGGGTAGGGGTGGGGCACTGTGTATTATATAGAGGATAGACATGTGTATTGGTAATAAAGGAGTCCAAGTGACTATAAAAAAAAAAAAAAAAAGTATAAATACTCCCTCCCCCAGACCTCAGAATCAAAGACTCAAACACATAAGAACATTTCTGAACACTTCTCCACAATATTCCTTCACATAACTACTCCTAGTATAGCAATATCATAAATAGCAAATAAATCTATTTAATAACCCATAAACTACTCTTAAGTAAATCCACTCTCTGTTAGGTCCCACTCCTAACCCTATTATAAAATTTCCTAATTGGGTGTTGTCTGCAGCAATATACCAATTCAACTAAGCTGATCTTAGTTTCTTAAACTTTCTGAAATATAGAAAATCCTAAACATCCAGAACTAGTCCAAAAAAGGCCTTTGGTTGAGATGTTAATTCGATCTTGAAATCAATAAGTATAGAGGATGAACTCTATATGAAATTGGTCTTGACCTTAAGAAAACAGTCTTTCAGAATATCCAGAACTTCCAGAAAACTCTTCTAGAACTATGTAACAGTTACCCTAACAAGTAACTCTTTTGTAGTGCATCAATTTCTCTTAGAGATATATGGTATATTGACTTAAAGGCTGGCTTGGTATCTGGGATAGTCTTGATGGCATGGTCTACTGCTTGTTTAGGAGGTAGGCCTTTCAGAAGTTTCTTTGGGAATATGTCTTAGAATTTCTAGAGTAGGGGTCTAATATAGCTGTCAACTTTGGAAAAATCTTCTTCAGAGTTCTTGGGTTCTCCTTTGGATGGATGGATGGAGATGGCAAAGAGAGGGCATTTCTTGGCCAATTTCTTGAGCAGTAGCTTGTTGATATAGGTGATCTTTGGTCCAGAGTCACTGGGACTGAGTGGGTCCTTTTCACCTTACAGTTTGAAATTGTGACATCCTTTCTTGATAATCAGAGAATGGTTTACCCAATCAATCATGAGGTTCTTGTTTCAACCATGGGGTTCCAAGGATGATTTTGTTGTCTTTTTTTTTTTTTTTTTTTTTTTTTTTTTTTTTTTTTTTTTTTTTTTTTTTTTTTTTTTTTTTTATAGTCACTTGGACTCCTTCCTTTATTAATACCCATCTATCCTATATAAACACATTGAGCCCACCCCTCATCTGATCCCCCTAGGAGGGCCTCTCTTTCCCCTCATCCTCACTTAATAAAAGACCACTTTGTCTAACACTATCTCTACCTGCCCACCACTCTGTTCACAGATCCTTTCTACCAGACCATGATACTGCCCACCCTGGGGACCCCAGCCCACCCACCACCCAGTCAGCAGATCCCCCAACAACCCCTCTCACCTTAACAACTTCTTCTGTAAACCCATCTATCGCCCCTTCTCAAAAATAAAAAGACAATGACCAGCCAGTCCTACCCATACTGCTAAAACCCATCCTACAGTAAGCCAACTATTGTCCACACCACCCACTAGCCGAGATTTCAGATCCTTCCAGTGGCCTCTTGCACTATTCGGCCTCCTCTCTATACTCAGTCTATTCCCTACTTCTATCCAAAAGTCCCCCAAAACTACACACTCTCTCAGCCAATGTTCTGGTGTCTGCACCAATCCCCCAACTTGCTCTACATTATAACACTCCTCACAATCTAATCAGCCACCTTCTACCAGATGCTCTGTATGAAAATTCAACATGAAATTCCTCTATAGCATTCTCCACCATACCACCCAGAACTTAGGAGGAAGCCACCTCCACATCTCAGCACTCCATGACCAGATGCCTGCCCAGTCCCACTCCTTGCCAATCCTTGCTGCCTGCCATCCACTCAGCCAAAGATCCCAGCCAATACCCTGCTGACACTCCACTCTATCTCCAATATCAAACTCAGCAAGCAGAGCACCCCACAGAAGCAGTCTGTCCCATTACTACATATTGGGACCCCACATCACCTCTCACTCATTGCCTCACCAGTGCAGACCAATTCTGTGTACTCTCTCCACCACCCCCAGGATGATTTCATTGTCAGAAAGTGGTACAATCTGGAGGGTAACATGTACTTGATAGTCACTAATTCAGAAGGGCAGGTTGCAGACTTCCTTGCTAATGACATGAGAGATTCTGTTAGCTATAGCAACTGCTTGAGTTTATTGTATCAGAGATGTCAGGACCTTGAGTCTGTTGGCTGTTTCTTCATTGATGAAGTTGCCTGAGGCACCACTATCTATCATAATCTTGACAGGTGCTCAGTTGACAAAGGCTTGAAATGTAAGCAGTTTGTCTAATCTAATGATGGTGATTTCAATTGTAAGAGCTTTCCTTTTATTGGTTCTTCTTTGAGTCAGTTCATTGATATAAGAGAAGCAATCATTGATCATTCAGGAAGAGTACATTCTAATGCCATGAGGATATTGGCCACTGGGTATATATCTATCTTCAATTTTCTTATTGAATTGTTCTTTTTTATTAATAGTAGGTTGAGTTGGGACCTTGTTTGATGAGCCAAATCCTTTGGATCCTCAGATGGTGAGTAGTAGTTCAAGGACTTCTTTAACTATCAGAGTTGACTCAATTTTCTCAAATAGGATCTGTATGATATAGAAATCAATGGAGATCTTGAAGGGTGTCCAACTATGGTTTGGATGAGAATGATAATTTCATCTGTATAATCTTCATCAATGATACCTCCTTCTACTGAGAGTTCTTTTAATGTTAGGCTACTGCAACAGCATATCCTTCTAATATGTCCTTCAGGGATTTGGATACTGATTCCTATATAGACTTGCTTAACTTCTCAGTTGGAAACTATAGCTCCTTCAGCTACATATAGATCATATCTAGCTGTCTTTTGACTTTCTTTAGTCAGGGTCTTGGCAGTTTGCCTTAACTTGACAAAGTTCAGTATTCTGATAGGCAGGTTATTGAGGTGATACAGAGTAGTAATAGTTACTTGTATTGCTGTTTGGGGTTTTTGATTGGGGCAGGTACTGGCCATGTATCCTGTCTTTTGACAATAGAAGCATACTCTGCTTCTTCAAAGTTCATTTCTTTCTCCTTCAGTAAGTTTCTTAAAGGTGCTTGGCTGAGTGTATTCATGATTTCAGGGTGTCTAAGAGGTGGATGTGGACAGAGCTCAGGATGCTTTATACTTGGGTTCTTCTTTCTTAGTTCAAGTTTTTTCCTTATTATTAAATTGTCTTCAGAGCAGAATTGGTCCAGCTTTCAGAATTCACTTGACCATAGTCTTGATTCTTACCAGGTATCATTGTTGGTAGTCACAACCAACTGGGCATCCTTGTTCTTGGATTTTCCTTGTAAGCCATCAGGTAGTGCATCAAATAAGTGGTCTGCTCTTGTACCATTTTGTGCTTCATCATTGGCAATATATCTTAGGCCAACAGTGTTTAGAAGTGACTTGAGTTTTGTATAGAAGGTTTCGAATTCCTCCTTGCTATGTATATTAAATTTGAGGTTGTAGAGTTTAACTCAAGATTTGGCAATCATGGTTTTACTATAGTATTAAGCAATTATGAGTTGTTTCAGTCCAGGGGCTGTAGGATGGGCTCCATATCCTGGGGCATTATTTGCTGTATTTTGGGCAACAACTGCAGATTGGGTGTCCTATGAGGGGTTTTTCAGGAAGGGTTCACCACCATTCTTTGGCATGTCCTCAGAAGAATGTAACAACTCAGCAGACATAGGCTATAGTGGTAACAAAAAGTTGTTCCAGAGTGTGGTCTTGATTGTTTGTTAGAAGGCAGTCAGCAACTCACTCATTAGTCTATTGATTGGTTTTGAAGTTGGTGTCAACTATACTAATGAAGCTTTGGACTTCCTGTGCAATACTATTGAAGGTAGGTAGGCTCAGATTTTTGGTTGGTTGGGTCTATTCAGTTAAGGCAGTAATGGTTGCTGCCATTATGGCTACCTGGACTGTAAGGTCTAGAATCTGTTAATTTGCCATATTGTTTGCTAGAGACAGTTGGACTACTGGTAGTGGTGTTACTGGTACTACTTGAGGTACTAGTGCAGAGTGTAATAGTATTCTTTGAGTCTGTGTAAGTTGTTGAAGTAATAGTTGTAGGTCTGGAGTAAGGGCTTGATAGATGGCTGTCTGTTACTATGTAGGTGTATTCTGTCCTGATAGAGGTGTATCTCCTTTAGTGGTATATCTGGGATTGAATTTACTGAAATACTCCTTCTCCTCTTCAGCTTGGTCCCCATGTAGTTGGGTTTGCTTAGCATTGAAGTAGATAGAATCAGTTGTATATCTGATTTCAGATGGACTTAATTCAAAGTTAAGTTCTGGTTCAGTATTGGTTTCAGGTTCAGATAGAGCTGTAGCTGGGCCTGTTTCTAGTTTGGGGTCAGGTTATTGATAAAGGGTTTCTCTTGCTTCTTCTTTAAGAATATGGTGGACCTTGCTGTTCTAGAATCAGTAGTATAATGTAGTCTTAGTCCTGGTATAGTGAAAGTCGTAGAGTTGAGCTACTTGGCTATAGAGGCTTGGGCTTTATGAGAAACTAAGACTAGAAAGACTGCTGCTGGTTGTCCTAGATCACTCAGATTTGTGGAGCTGACAAAACTCTTGTTGAGAAGAGTAAAGAAGGCTTCTATAAGACCTTCTTTATCTTGACTTGCAGGGTGTAGAGCAAGGAGTTTGGTGTATAGGGTTTCACCAATCTGCTGATTTAATTGGAGTACTTCTTTCTTTGAGTGAAGTCTGTCTCACTTATTGTAGGTGTAGAGGTCAAATTGTCCTTGTACATCCAGTTTAATTCTCTCCAGATTGTCAGATAGTTCAGGATAAATTCCAGTTCAGAGGTTGGGCTTTATACCAACTTGTAGGAATTCTCAGAGGGGTTTATAGTGGAGTAAGAGTATCTTGAAGCAGAATTGGATTATAAACTGCTGCTACCAAGTTATAAGAGAGTTACTTGTTAGGGTAACTATTATATAGTTCTGGAAGGGTTTTCTGGAAGTTTTGGATATTCTGGAAGACTGTTTTCTTAAGGTCAAGATCAATTTTATATAGAGTATATCCTTAACACTTATTGATTTCAAGATTAGGTTAATGTCTCAACTAAAGTTCTTATTTGGACTAGTTCTGGATATTCAGGATTTTCCATATTTCAGGAAGTTTAAGAAACTAAGACCAGCTTAGTTGAATCAGCATATTGCTGTAGACAATTCCCAATTAGGAAATTTCATGATAGGGTTAGGAGTAGGACCTAATGGAGAGCAGATTTACTTAAGAGTAGTTTGTTGGTTATTAAATAGGTTTATTTACTATTCATGATATTGCTATACTAGAAGTAGTTGTATGAAGGGATATTGTGGAGAAGTGTTCAGGAATATTCTTATATATTTGAGTCTGAGATTCTGAGGTCTGGAGGAGGGGGTATTTATACTAATGAGAGGCTATCTGGACTATGCTAGATATGGATGTAGTACTTAGTACTTTGCTGAGTTGGAATGCAGTCATATAGTACAAGTGTGATCTGATATGTCAAGAGATTGTCTGACTACTAAGTCAGTTCACAGTTATGTTGTATAAGGCTAATCTAACTATACTATAACTGCTAAGCTATTTATAGATTTAGATACTCTCTGAGTAGTCTTTGATGATATCACTATTGATGATATTATCTCTAATAAAGTAGTTGTCTAGAAAGAGTTGTTCACAGATTACTTCTCTTTGTGTACTGAGGTAATAATATATTGAGACTTCATTGCCATCCCACAGAATAGCATCATCTGTCTTGTATGCTGGGTAAGATGTTAGTGAGCAGAGAAGGGGTGCATTATCTTCACTTTCATTGGATTTATTATCTGCATACCTTCTATAGGTAACAGCACTATGAGTTGCAGAGTTATAGTATGCTGGCAGTTGTTCTTCATGTTACTCATACTCAGGTGGTGGGGTTATTGGTTCAATTTTGAGGGCTGTCTGAAGGTATAGATTATATTCTCCAGTCTCATCATTATAGTTGAAGTAATTGGAGATAAATGCAGGTTAGTACTTATACCAGTGGTCATTGTCCCAATAAGTCTTATAGGTAATTATGAACTATTGTAAGTTCATTGGTAAGGTTGGCAGAGTGATCAGAGTTGGTAGAGATCCTTGGCTGGAGGTCATGTTGGCATCAGAGGGATCATTGTCTTCTGCTTCATCTTCATTAAATTGGATTATATCATAGACATCCTTTATAGCATATCTGACTTGGGGCATCTGCAAGATATGATCATTGGGGTGTGGGAAGGTTCTGTCTATGGTCTGAACATACTTGAGATACTTGTAGTTGAGTTCTTATATCATATCATCTATTTGGCCATAGGACAGGATAGTGACCATATCAGTAGTAGTAACTTAGAGGTGGGGAATAATAGTGCTATACTTATAAAAGAGTTCTTGGTGTTTGCAAGCGATAAGTTTCTGGTATTGAGACATCTGGGTAATATCTGTATCATAGTGGTATTTGACTATGTCTTCTAGGAGGTGGCTAATCTGGTAGTAGCTTGAGATTTGTCTGATTCAGTGGGCCTCACTAAGCATGTTCAGGGCATTCCATTGGGCTTCCACAAAGTAGAGGAGTGCTAAGCTATGGATATTCATGAGAAGCAGAGAGGGTGTGGCTCAGTTGACAATAGCATTCCAAATGTCAGCACAGATGTAGTTATAGATCTCAGTAGTTATATTTGTGTATATATTTAGGAGTTGGGGTTGTTTGTTTGGTTTGTTGTAGTTCTCTGTTTTGACATATCTCAGTACTTAGTATATATATATTTGGTCTTAATTAGTAAGATTCTGTTTATGCAAATCTTGTATTCTGTGACTTCAAGTTGACTCAGCTTTGTGTGCTGTAACTTCAGTTTGACTCAGCTTTATAATCTTGCAGGTGATTTCTAGATTTGTTCAAAGGTCATGTGTGATTTCAGTAGCTTATTCAGAGGGTAATATGTGATTTCAGTAGCTTGGAGGTTGTACACTTATAGATACTTTCTGGAAAAAAGAAGAAACACTAGAAAATACATATAAAGCCCTCTAGAACTACATGAAAACACTTATCTCATAGCAAAGGAAAGAACTATAGCTCTAAAACCTAGAACATATAACAAATAAAGAAGATACTATATATTTATTCAAGATATACAATACTAAACATTATAAAGAAAAGGAATACTTTAATTAACCAACAAGAGAATATTTAGGTAAAGAACCCTCCTGAACTAGTCCAGTAAGATTTAGTAAAACACATTTGAATAATTCCATTTCATACCATTTGTGTCATATTTATTGAAGAATGACAGATACTTCATATAGAACTTAAGAAAGTCAATAGTATTGAAACTAATCTCAGTCTATCTATATAATAGATATTGTTACTAGAAATTGCCTTGAATTATAAGAAATACTATTTTCAAGAGGTTTAAATTCCCAGCCATGATAATGAGAGCCCTTATCCTAGATAAGGATGATTAGTCCTCACAAATATGCTAATAAGATAAAAAAAAAAGAGACCAAGATCTATCAACTCTATATAATCATAACTGCTATATAATAATATCTTTAAAATCAGTATTTTCTCATATAACTAATATATGCCCTACTTACAGCAATAGATTACACATTCTATGAGAAATGTGATCAAATTAAAGTTATACCAGATAAATGAATAAGTATAAATACCCAGAGTAGGAATACACTATAACTCCTATTCCTCTCTCCTCTCTCTAAAGAAAAAATAAGACAAGAATATCTGCTACCCACCACCAAACAGTTTACCATAGCCAGCCCCTTCCAAGCCAGGTTGATTACCTCTTTGGATATATTCAGATCACTATCTAAGGAAGAAACTACTGCTTTGAGGCTCTTAATATCATTAGTCAGGACCTAGGACATTATAACCTTAACTGCTATAAAGTTATCAAAAGGGTCTACCTTACTATCAAATATCTAAAAATCTAACATAAATATGAAATTGACTACCAACTTCAACATACACTAGACGTACCTATTGACCAGATCTCAGACTGGACTAATCTAGATAGATACAAGTAAAGACTAGCCAAGAAGATCTACCAAATCATATATCATATATCTTTTATAATCTCCAATTTCAACTACATATAACTGAAGGACTTTCAGAACCTCTTCTTCCCTGAGGTTAATAAATTAAAGATCAAGGTCACTCAAGAAGCCTACTTCTAGATTACACTCAAGTCTACTAACTGTGAGCCCTACTGGAGCCTCCTCCTGAATAATAACCCAGACCAATGACTCCAAGGTCTTTCTGATCTCTTTGAAGGACTACTCACCTAAATGGATATTCTCAGATATGACTAGTAAGTCCCTTACTTAGATTGTCCCAACTATATCAAATGGAGAACTCTCATATCAGATGCTTAAGAATTATTTGCAGACCTCATTAATTTCTCTATTCTTGACATTGAGCCATCTGTAACTACCCCTCTAACTACTGGAGGAGAAGACAACAATACTGAGGAAGATTCCCCACCCTTCTCTCCTCTAGTTCTCAATTTTTGAATCAATGAGAATATTGATTTTTAAGGAGAGAAGAATATAATAGAACAAGTAAATGAACAGATAAGATGTGACATACAATGAGCAATCACATGATCTGGCAATGATGTTATGATTGAGTGTAATATATAACATTACAAATAATGAATGTAATAAATGATATAAATAATATAAATAAATAATATAATATATGTACCCACAATCCCTCAGCCAATGCTCCTCAGATCTCTCTCTCTTTTTTTTTTTTTTTTTTTTTTTTTTTTTTTTTTTTTTTTTTTTTTTTTTTTTTTTTTTTTTTTTTTT
>RBNI01000298.1:0-34222 GCA_003990745.1 Jimgerdemannia flammicorona | reverse complement strand
AAAAAAAAAACGGGGGATTTGGGTAATAAAAAAAAAAAAAAAAAAAAAAAACAAAGATGGGAGGAGGAAGAGGTGGCAAAGGGCAAACTGGGAGCACCTGCAGACAGTCCTCCAGGGCTCGAAAAGGGAGGAAAAGGAAAGAGCAGAGATGGTCAAAAATCAGATGGAAGAGGTGGAGATAGCTGAGGTATCCTTTTCACAACTAGGGGGTGTGGAGAACTCCACTTATACATCAGTAAAGGGGAAGTGGGCTGATAAGGAGAAGGCAAACACTGGGGGCTTTGAGGAGGTTATCGAGATAGTACTGGAGACCCAGTTGGAGGATGTTCGCATGGTGGGAGTAGCAAATGTTCATTGGGAATGCCTAGAAGCAGGCGAAGTGGTTTGGCTGGAGAAGGGCACTGAGGAGGATGACCTGGTGGATGTGGCTTCTGATATGTCAGCAGATAGAGAGATGCTGTAAGAGCTGAGTAGGACCCTGAGGCCAGCCACTCCTGGGCTCATGGTGATGACGGTGGATCACTAGTATCAGGCAGTGCTCGAGGAACTTACAGAGGAGGATATCAAGGAAGTGGATGTATTTAATGGATAACAGAAGACCTGGGAAGAGTTCCTCAATATGGCATTACAGGGACCGAAGTTGGTGATAGTGATGGTGGTGGCACTTTTGGATGATGAAGGATATGAGGTAGATGAGGACCATATGGCTGATATCAGGAAGGTGGCATCGGAGCAAGTGGATGCCTTCTGCAGTGATGTGAATGGAGCCCGTATCTGGAGGGCTATCTATGAGAAATGGAAGACAATAATCTATTATAGGGCTGAAAAAGTGGTGGTGACTCCAACTGAGCTTTAAACATTTATATTCATGATGATGAACAATCTATATATATTATCACTAAATGTCAATGGTTTGTGTGATGGAGTGAAGTGAAGGTGTTTGTTTCGGTGGCTGAAGATCAGGAGGTATGATATGGTATTTCTGCAGGACATTCGGGCCTGTGAGGAGCAAGATTATGAGGAGTGGAGCAAGAAATGGTATGGTAGTATAGGGTGGAATGAGTAGGTGGGCATCTTGGTTGGCTTGGGGAGAGGAGAGCTGAAGGAGGTTGAGGTATATGGTGATTGATTGGTCTGGGGGAGATTGAAAGGAGGAGCTGGCAATGGGCTGGTAGTTGGCACTATGTATCTGCCAGCAGTTGGCAGAGAGCAAAACCAATGGGTGGAAGGTTGGCTGGATTGGGGAGGCCAAGATGAGATTGGGCTGGACATTCTGGGAGGGGACTTCAATATTGTGCATAACAGGACACTAGATAGGTCTGATGGTGGAGTCAGTGTGGCGATTTCTACAGGGCTCTCGTGATGGCTTCAAGTTGAGAAGGAAATAGGATTGATTGATGGAGTACAACAACATCAAGGTGAGAAGTCAGGGCTATTTACTAGGTGGCATCCAGTTGGTGAGGATTTGGTTGGCATGAGGATTGACTGGATTCTGGTAGCAGAATGCTGGGGTAATGTTCTGGATTTGACAGAGGTATGGTGGTGTCCCTGGTCAGATCACTGGGGTGTGGAGGTGTGTGGGAGATTCTAGGCAGCCAGTGGTGGTGGAGGCAGATGGCAACTTAATGTGGCACTACTCAAGAGACAGGTGGAGTGGGACTAGTTTGTTAAAATTGCAAGACAGGAAGTGGTATGGTGGAAGAACAGTAGCCAGTCAATAGCACAGTGGTGGGGGAAATTTAAATATCTAGCAGGTGCATATTGGCATGATGTAGGAGAGGTAGCTGGGAGGGAGCAGAAGGATAGAGAAAGGAGAGTGGAGCAGGGGCTTTGCTGGCAGCTGAGACTTCTGGAAGGAGAGAACCCCTCAGGGGAATGATGCTCCCTGTTGATCAAGGAGGTGGCTGAGTTGCAGTTGGATTTGAAGGCAGCAGAAGATAAGGTGGTGGATGGGTTGCTGGCAAGATTGCGAGCAAAGCAGTTGGAAGAAGGAGAGCGACCCACCAAATACTTATCTGGAATCTTAAAGGCCAGGAGGGTGTGGCATAGCTGGGCTTCAGTGTTGCGAGAGGATGGAACTGAGGTGACTGATATCATAGATATGCTTGAGAAGATCTCTGGTCAATAGTGTACCCTATGGCAGGATGATAGAGGGCTGGTGGAAGGTGAGGCAGTGCTGGAGTATAATAACAATCTGATTGGTAGCTGGTCAGTAGTGATAGAGCCTGCAATTGGTGGGGCAGTAATGGGTAGGGTGACTCTTGAAGAGGTGTTGGAGGTTCTGAGGAATGTGCAGGCTAGTTCATCACCAGGGGAGGATGGACTGCCTTAGGAGTTCTGGAAGGAGTTTTGAACTGAGTTTAGGGCATGGCTCGTAGAAATGGTGAACTTTATGCTAGGGGAAGGCTGCTGGATTGGCAATGGCTCCTTAGGGCTAGTCTCTCTGCTCTTTAAGGAGAAAGGGGACAGATGTGTGTGGTGGAACTGGAGGCCCATCATGTTACTGAATGTGGATAGGAAGTTGGTCTCCAAGATTCTGGTAGAGAGAATGCAACAATGGATTGGCCAATTGATGGGTGATGAACAGTGAGGGTTTGTGAAGGGGAGACAGATTCAAGACAGCACAGCCTGGGTGCAAAATGTTCTGGAGGGTTGTAGAAGCTGGCAAATAGATGGAAGAATAGTGTTCTTGGACCAGGAAAAGGCATACAACAGGGTACAGTGGAACTACCTGGAGGTGGTTCTACAGAAGGCTGGGTTTGACATGGGGGAGGCTTAAAAACTGATGGGTCTTTGTGAGATTGCCAGGCTGCAGTGTTGATGAATGGGTGGAGTGGCCCAGAGTTTTTCTTAGGGCAAGGTGTATTACAGGGAGACCCTCTTTCACCCCTGCTTTATATTTTATCTTTGGAGCCCTTGTTGGCATAGCTGAAGGGGAGGCTTACTGGGTTGAAGATGGGGGATGTAGTCTGGAAGCTGGGGGCCTTTGTGGATGACATGGTGGTAGGGCTAGGTAGTGTGGAAGATGTGGCAAGCTTACAGGAAGGGGTAGGACAGTACAAGATGTTGGCAGGGGCGAAGCTGAACTGGGGCAAGTGTGAGACCATGGAGCTTGGAGCTGGCTTGGGGGAGCATAGACATTTTGGACAATTAGTTGGTCCTGGGAAGGCAGTTCGATATTTGGGTATCTGGTTCTTGGTATATGGGACAGTGCTGCTGAAAGAGTGGTAGTGTGGATTGATACAGAAGTTGGAGAATACCTTGGTGGGCTGGTCTAGGAGGGGCTTCTCTTTGGTTGGGAGGATTGTAGTCTTAAATGTATATTGACTACCGAAGCTGTGGTTCTTGGGGTACCACCTGGACTTTCCAGGATGAGTAGTATAGAAACTAAAGAAGGTGGTCAAAGGATGGCTATGGCAGAGAAGGAGACCATAGATTAGTTAGGAGATAATGGTGATGCTAAAGGCAGATGGAGATCTGGGGCTAGTGGACTTTAGAAGGTAGCTGAAGGTACTTTGGGTTGTCAAATGGCAGAATTAGGAGGGGAGGGTTGGAGCAAACTGACTATGGACAACTGGGAAGTTAGGTTCTGTCCCCAGAGTGAGGTTTGGAAGGATATGTGAGGTTTGCTCCAGATTGAAAGGGTTGGCAGATTGTGCTATCAGGGATTCTGGTGGGGTATTGTGGAAGCTTGGCTAGTAATGGGACTTATGGGCCCAGAGCCTGGCAAAGAAGAGGAGGACCCAGAATAGTGATGGTGACAATTTGGTGTGATTCATATTGGAGGCCACCCATTGGTAGAATACTCTCTAACTGGGGTGATGGAGTGGATCTAGATAGGTCCACTTGAGAAGTGGCCAGTTGGTTGACAGAAGGCTGGGTTTAGAGAAGAGTGGGAGTGGGGTTGGGTCTGGGGTTGGGAGACCTCTCTACTCAAGATTGCCCCACCTAAGTTCTGAGTGGTATGGTGGCGATTTTTGCAGAGGAATATCATGCTGGGGTACAGGATGGGGTGGATGGTGGATGAAGGTATAAAGGAATGTGAGTGGTGTTGTGAGCTGGATGGGGGAGTAGTGCAGACACCAGAGTATGTTCTGGTAGCTTGTCCAGGGGTTGAAGGATTTTGGCAGACATTAGAAGGTTATTGGGGAGAAGAGAGTGAGTAGGCAGGGGGCCCTGCTTGTCAGGTGATCAAGCATTGACTGGTGGGAGAAATTGGAGACAACTGGGGAGGCCTGGGTCGGATTATCAGTATCTGGGTATTGATGGCAGTGCACTGGCGATAGGTGTTCGAGAAAGATCCTTGGATGGGAATTGGAAAATTGGTGGAGCAGTAGAAGGGGTTACTCTTGAAAGTGGTACAAGGGTGGTGGTATCAGGGGAAGAGGCACCAGTTGGGGGCCATGAAGAAGGTGTTAGACATTGTCCAGAGGAGTCAGAAGCACCTTGTACTTGGTGAGAAGGGGGTGAGGTGGAAAGAAGGTATAGGCTGAAGGGCCCTTCCTTGTATTATTATTAAATAGTGGAGGGTTGGGTTCATTATTGTTCTAAGGTAATCGATGAGATACATGGATAGTGTAATTCTATAGACTAGTGGAATAAAGGAGTCCAAGTGACTATAAAAAAAAAAAAAAAAAAAAAAAAAAAAAAAAAAAAAAAAAAAAAAGCCCTCCAGGACTACATAGAAACACTCACTCCCCAGCAAAAGAAGGAACTGTAGCTCTAAGAATTGGAGCATATAGTGAGCAGAAGGATACTATATATTTTATTCAAAACATATAATACTGAATATTGTACAAAAAGGAATACTATAATTAATCAATGAGAAGACACTCAGGTAAAAAAACAATTTAGCACAGTATAGTAAAATATATTTGAACAACTCCATTTCATGCCATCTGTGTCATCTCTACTAAATGATGACAGATGCTTCATATGGAACTTAGGAAAGCCAACAATATCAAAACCAGTCTAAGTCCATCTACATGACAGATATTGTTACTAGGAATTGCCTCAGATTATAAGAAATTCTATTTCTGAGAGGTTTGAACCCCCAGCTGCAATAATAAAAGCCCTCGCCCTAGACAAAGATGGCCAGTCCTCACAAATGTGCCAACCAGATAAAAAAAAAGAGGACCAAGACCTGTTAACCCTATGTAACCATAACTATAAGTGATGATATCTTTGAAATCAGGAATTTTCCTCATGTGACCAGTACATGCTCTGCTTATAGCAATAGGTTACACATTTTGCTAGAAAGCATGATCAAAAGAAGGTCACATCAGATAGGAGAATAAGTATAAATACCCAAGGTAAGAATACCCCACAACTCTTATCCCTCTCTCCTTACAAAGAAAAGACAAGACAAGAATGCCTACTACCCACTACTAAACTGCTCACCATAGCCAGCCCCTCCTAAGCCAGGTTGACTACCTCTTTGGACACATCCAGGTTGCTATTCAAGGAAGGAACCACTGCTCAGAGGCCCTTGACCTCTCTAACCTGGACCTAGGACAGTATGTCCTTGACTGCCACAAACTTATCAAAAAGGTCTATCTTACTACCAGCCACCTAGAGATCTGGCATAAATATGAAATCAGTCACTAGCTTCTGCAACATACAAATGGCCTACCTACTGACCAGATCTCTGACTGAACCCACCTGGACAGACATGAGTAAAGACTTGCCAAGAAGGTTTATCAAATTATATTCCATACACTCTTTGCGATCCCCAACCTCAACTATATATAACTGAAGGACTTCCAGAACCTCTCCTTTCCCAAGGTTAATGCCCTAGAAACCAAGGTTGTCTAAGAAGCCCACTCCTAGATTGCCCTCAAGTCTACTGACATTGAGCCTCACTAGAGCTCTCTCCTGAATGACAATCCAGACCAATGGCTCCAAGGCCTCTCTGATTTCTTTAAAGGACTACCTATCAAAATGGATATCCCCAGGCATGAAGACCAAGAACCCTACTTAGATGGTCCCAACTGCATCAGATGGAGAACCCCTATACCAGCACTCATCCTAATGCAAGAACTATTTGCAGATCTCATTGACTTCTCCATCCTGGACAGCAAGCCATCAGCGACTACCTCTCCTGCTACTGAAGAAGATGATAACAATCCTGAGGAAGGCTCCCCATCTTTCTCTCCCCTGGTTCTCAATTTTCAAATCAATGAGGACATTGATTTCTAAGGAGAGAAGGATGTAATAGAATAAATGATTAGTGATCACATGACCTGGTGAGTGATGATGTCACCATATGAATGAAGTATAACATACAATATTATGAATGACAAACAATGTGAACAATGCAAAAAAATGATATCTAGCTTATTACTAATAACTAGTACTACAGCAACTGTTACCACAGTAGCTGATCATTACCTAGTAATTGAGGTCCTGATCACAAAGTTGTTTTTGCCAAAAACCATCTAATAAAGATCATAATTACAAACCTCATTATAGTTACCAAATTAGTCACTCATACTTAGTCAGAAATTACAGACCAACTTGTATAAATATCCCCCAGTTTTCATCCGAAATAAAGCAGTTTTAGTTCAGTCCTTGATACAAGAATCAAGTCTCTCCCTATATACACACATTCCCCTGAGTCTTAGTAATGATATCTAAGTCACTCTAGTATTTCTGACTAAACTCCAGAAGCCTAGCTAACTTCTATCAGAACTGAGACTGGTATATAAATCCCCAAAGACTTAAGTAAACCCATTGAACCTGAATTTTAAGGTGAATTCAGTCTATGTATAGCAAAGAACAAGACTCACTCTGGGGTGAAGCTCAACTGACATAAGTGTGAGACAATTGTGCTAGGAAATGGGTTAGTAGTGGGGGATGTCATTGGAACAATTGTCTCTACTGGTAAGATAGTGCAGTATCTGGGCATCTTCCTTTCTGTATATGGTTCTGTCTTACCACAAGTGTGGTGGGAGAGCAGGGTGACCATTTGGGGAGAGGCCCTTTGAGGTTGGGGAGGCCACCATATCTCTCTGGCAGGGTAGGTGTCAATTCTGAATGTCTACTAGTTCCCCAAGCTATGGTACATGGCCTATCACCTAGACTTCTCAGCTTGGGTGGTGAAGAGGCTGATGATGGTGGCTAGAGATTGGATTTGAGCAGGGAGGAGGTCCCAGATCAGTTGGGATACTCTTGCAACACCAGTGATCAGGGGAGGTCTTGGCCTTGTGGATTTCCCTAAGAGATTGCACTGCTTGCAAGCCTGGTGGTTAAAGAGAGCTGCTGAACTACAGGGAGGAGGTTGGGTGCCACTGCTGCAAAAGGTGTGGGAGATGAGAACCTCCCCTCAAGGGTCCTCGGGAGATCTGTTCTCTTTGGTGGGGCTGAATGGAAATCAGCAGCTGCAGTTTAAGGGCTTTTGGTGGGGGGTGGTAGATAGAGTACACTGAATTGGCCTGTGCTGGCAAGGCAATAAGGGGGAGGTGATGTAGGGGCCAGATATGTGGCAATGGGATAGACTGCTCCTAGGGGGTGCTTTACTTGCTGAGTTTGATTTTGGAGATGGAGTAGAGTATCAGCAGGGTCTTGGCCAGGATCTTTAGCCTAGTGGCTGGCAGGTGGTAGGGATTGGTGAGGAGTGGAACTGGGCAGGTATCTGGTCTTAGAGTGCTGAGGTGCAGAGGTGACTTCCTCCCAAGTTCTAGGTAGTATAGTGGTGAATACTGCAGAGGAATATCATATTGAATTTCCACACTAAGTATCTGGTGGATGGTGGCTGTTTTGATTGTGAGGAGTGTTATAATGTAGGGCAAGTTAGAGAACTTATGCAGATGCTAGAACATTGGCTGAGAGAGTGTGAGGTTTTGGAGGACTTTTGGATAGAAATAGAGAATAGACTGAGTGTGGAGCAAAGGCCAGCAGGTGAGGGAGACCACTGGGAGGACTTGAGATCTTGGCTAGTGGGTGGTGTAGGTAATAGTTGGCTTACTGTTGGGTGGGTGTTAGTAGTGTGGGTGGGCCTGGCTGGACATTGGCTTTTTGTATTCGAGGAGGGGCAGCAGATGGGGCTATGGGAGAAGATATTATAGTGGGAGGAGCTGTTGGGGGATCTGCTGACTAGATGGTGGGTGGGTTGGGGTCCTTAGGGGGGGAGACATCATAGTTTGGTGGCAAGGATCTGTGAGCAGAGTAGTGAGAGGGTAGAGATAGTGTTAGACAAAGTGGTCTTTCGTCGAGAAGGAGTAGGGGGGAGGGCCCCCCTAGGGGGATTGGATAGGGGGCAGGATCATTGTATTTATATAGGATAGATGGGCATAATAAAGGAAGGAAGTCCAAGTGACTATAAAAAAAAAAAAAAAAAAAAAAAAAAAAAAAAAAAAAAAAAAAAAAAAAAAAAAAAAAAAAAAAAAAAAGCAAAGAACAAGACTCTTGAAAGATAGGGCAAACTAGAGAAAGACCTTTGAAATAGAAGACACTACCACTACAACTACTTATAAGTGAGTGCTTCCTCAACTGAAGGCTTTTTAGTACACATTGTGTACTAAGTCCCTAAGTAATAGTCTTACTTCTCTAATTATCCAAAGGATAAGAGAGGGGTAGAAGTGAGAGTTATTACACTCCCCAGCAAAGAAAGGAACTGCAGCTCTAAGAATTGGAGCACATAGTGAGCAAAAGGATACTATATATTTTATCTAAAATATATAATACTGAATATTGCAGAAAAAGAAACACTATAATTAATCAATGAGATGATACTCAGGCAAAAAAAAATCTAGCACAGTATAGTAAAATACATTTGAACAACTCTATTTTATGCCATCTGTGTCATCTCTACTGGATGATAATGGATGCTTCATATAGAACTTAGAAAAGCTGATGATGTTAAAACCAGTCTAAGTCCATCCACATGACAGATATTTTTACTAGGAATTGCCTTGGATTACAAGAAATTCTATTTCCAAGAGGTTCAAACCCCCAGCTGTGACAATGGGAGCCCTCGCCCTAGACAAGGATGGCCAGTCCTTACAAATATGCCAACTAGATAAAAAAAAAGAGGACCAAGACCTGTTAACCCTATGTAACCATAACTATAAGTGATGATATCTTTGAAATTAGGAATTTTCCTCATATGACCAGCACATGTTTCACTTATAGCAATAGATCACACATTTTACTGGAAAGCATGACTGAAAGAAGATCACACCAGATAGGTGAATAAGTATAAATACCCAAGGCAAGAATACTCTACAACTTTTATCTCCCTCTTCTCACAAAGAAAAAACAAGATAAGAATGCCTGCTACCTGCTGCCAAACTATCCACCATAGCTAGCCCCTCCTAAGCCTGATTGACTGCCTCTTTGGACACATCCAGGTTGCTATCTAAGGAAGGAACCACTGTTCAGAGACCCTTGACCTCTCCCACCCAGACCTAGGACAGTATGTCCTGGACCACCACAAACTTATTGAAAGGGTCTATCTTGCTACCAGTCACCTAGAGATCTGGCATGAATACAAAATTGGCCACTAGCTTCTGTAATATACAAATAGCCTACCCACTGACCAGGTCTCTGACTGGACCCACTTGGACAGATATGAGCAAAGACTTATCAAGAAGGTTCATCAAATTATGCACCATGCACCCTTTGTGATCTCCAACCTCAACTACATATAACTGAAGAACTTCCAGAACCTCTCCTTCTCCAAGATTGATGTCCTAGAAACCAAGGTTGCCCAAGAAGCTAACTTCTAGATTGCCCTCAAGTCTACTGACATTGAGTCTCACTGGAGCCTCCTTCTGAATGACAACCCAGACCAATGGCTCTAAGGCCTCTCTGACCTCTTTGAAGGACTGCCTATCCAAATGGATATCCCCAGGCATGAGGACCAAGAACTCTACTTAGAGGGTCTCAACTGCATCAGATGGAGAACCCCTACACCAGCACCCATCTCAATATAAGAACTATTTGTAGATCTCATTGACTTCTCCATTCTGGACAGCAAGCCATCAGCAACTACCCCTCCTGCCACTGAAGAAGATGGTAACAACTCTGAGGAAGACTCCCCACCTTTCTCTCCCCTGGTTCTCAATTTCCAAATTAATGAGAATGTTGATTTCTAAGGAGAGAAGAATGTAATAGAACAAATAACAAGTGATTACATGACCCAGTGAGCAATGACATCATCATATGAATGAAGTACAACATACAATATTACAAATAACAAACAATGTGAACAATGTGAAAAAAATGATATCCAGCTTATCTCTGACAATCAGCACTGCAGCAACTGTTACCACAGTAGCTGATCATTGCCTAGTAATTGAGGTCCTGATCATAAAGTTGTTTTTGCCAAAAACCACCTGACAAAGGTTACAATTACAAATCTCATTATAGTTATAAAATTAGTCACTCATACTTAGTCAGAAATCACAGACCAACTTGTATAAATACCCCCCAGTTTTTATCTGAAATAAAGCAGTTTTTTGTTCAGTCCTTGATATAAGAATCAAGTCCCCCACACACACACATATTCCCCTGAGTCTTAGTAATGACATCTAAGTGACTCTAGTGTTTCTGACTAAACTCCAGAAGCCTAGCTAACTTCTGCCAGAACTGAGACCAGTATATAAATCCCCAAAGACTTAATTAAACCCATTGAATCTGAATTCCAAGGTGAATTCAGTCTGTACACAGTAAAGAACAAGACTCTTGAAAGATAGGGCAAACCAGAGAAAGATCTTTGAATAGAAGGCACTACCACTACAACTACTTATAAGTGAGTGCTTCCTCAAACTGAAGGCTTCTTGGTACACATTGTGTACTAAGTCCCTAAGTAATAGTCTTACTTCCCTAATTATCTAAAGGATAAGAGAGGGGTAGAAGTGAGAGTTATTATAGCATCCACTTGCTCAGACACTACCTTCTTGATGTCAACCATCCTATCCTCATCAATATTATACTCTTTATCATCCAAAAGTGCTGCCACTATTACTGTTTCCAACTTCAGTCCCTGTATAGTGATATTGAGAAACCTCTCCCAGGCCTTCTGAGATTCATGAAATACATCTACTTCCTTGATATCCTCCTCCACAAGTTCCTCAAGCACTGCCTAGTACCAAGCATCAGTTGTCATCACCAAAGGCCTGGGGGTGGCCAGCCTGGGGGTCCTATTCAGCTTTTGTAATAACTCCCTATTGACTGAGACATCAGAGGCCACATCCACCAATTTATCTTCCTCTGAAATCTTCTCCAGCCTCACCACCTTGCCTGTCTCTGGATACTTCCAGTAAACATTCACTGTCTCAGCCATCTGGATATCCTCCAATTGAGTCTCCAGTACTATCTCAGTGACATCCTTGAAACCCCCCTCCCCCACCTCTTCCTTGTCTGCCCACTTCCCTGTCACCAGTACATGAACAGAGCTCTCCACCCCCCCCAGCTGTGAGAAGGTGACCTTGGCCATCTCTACCTCTTTCATCTGATTCTTGGCCACCTCTATTCTCTCTATCTCCTTTACTTTTGAACCCTGGAGAACTGTCTGCAGATATTCCCAGTTCTCTTTCTATTACCTCTTTCTCTTCTCATCTATTGAAATCCAGATCCAGTCCTTGGCAAACTCCTCTCATCTCCTCTTTTACAGATCTTTAGCAGCCTCTCTCTTCTTCAGTACAAGTAATAACTCCTTCTCCTCCTGCTTGGATCTCTTCCTTCTCCACACCTTGCACTCTTGACTACCAATACAAATCACTTCTGACCAGTCTCTCCCTAGCCTTGTGGCCTCCTTGCCCTCCAGCCTAACCATTACTTCACAGTTGCCATTTTGTAGCTTGGTCCCCTCCCAGAATATAAATCCAAAATCAACCATCTCACTAAAGCCCCTCAGTGCCTTTGCTACTATCTCCTTAGTCTCCTATCTCTCTAGAGTTAGCAGCCCTTTGACAACCAGATGTATGGCACATAGATCCCACCTCAGGTATCTTGCCATCCCAACCTTGATATTCTTGATCACCAGTCCTTTCTCCAGAGCCTTCACTATCTCCTCCTTCTCTATAAAACCAATCTCTACTATCTCTACTGATGGGATAAACTTCAGAGACTCTGCTCCAGTGACCTCCTCACCTACCAGTCTCAATACCTCCCTGGCAGATATACCCAACTGCTGAAATTGCCCACATCAAAACCAATTTGTGAAAGAATGTGTGCACTATTAGTTCCCCAGAGCCTGCTGTCATTGTCATCTTCCCCATACTTCCTGAGTCTCCTGTAGTTACCCCTCTAGCTCTAGCAAGCTCACCAGCTGATCCTTCCTCAGCTACCAGCCCAGCCACCAGTCCAGCCCCAGGAATACCAGTCCCAACCATTATGCCACCAGATCTCTGTCCCCTGGTAGTCACCTGACCTACTGCCTGACCAGTCACCTGACCAGTCACCTGACCCCCTCTGTAAATACTATGCCTCTCCTGCTCTACCACCATAGGCCTAGCTCTAGCCCTCCTACCCACAACTACTATGTGCCAATCTTCAGTAACAGAAGATCTCCCCAGATCTCCCAATCCTCTCACTATACCACCTGCTCTAGTTGTCATCATATAGCTCTTGGGGAGGCCTAAGCCAAGCCTCTTCCTCTTTAGATGTTCAGAGCCAGATGAACTTTAGCTTGCGATTCACTCAAAAGAAATCCAAAATTAATGAAACTTACTGAATCTTATAGCTTAACCTCCACCACACCTAGTATATCTGAGTATGTAATATGAAAACTTAAAAATATGTTGTTTTTTGTTTCAGAATACTTGTGTGGCTTAGCTTGGTCTGTTTGGTTTGAGCAAAAGAAGTCCATGACTACTACTATTGCACATACTTTGAGGATTAGCATCCACCACAAGTGGATGGGCTGGATGGTTTGGTGATACTGGTTTGAGAGGAGGAGATTTGTCAGGTTTTTGCTGTGACTATACTGGGCATAGTGTCTGGTAAGGATGAGCTATCCTGGGACTTTTGGAAGAGGATGCTGAGAGTATCTGGGGTGCTGAGAGAGATGATAGTAATGTGTAATTTAGTACTACAGTCAGGGAGGTGAGTGGGGGAGCAAGATCTGGAACTGGTGGTACTGCTTTATAAGAACAAGAGTAGAAGAGAGAACTGGAAGAATTAGTGGCCCATCATGCTCCTGGACATGGATAGGAAGTTGATCACTAAGGTGGTGGTGGCAAGACTACAGAAGGTGGCCCAGCAAGTTTTAGGTGAGGAGTAGTGATTAGAGATGGTATAGCCTGAGTATATGTATAATAACTCTCACTTCTATCTCTCTCTTATCCTTTGGATAATTAGGGAAGTGGACTATTATTTAGGGACTTATTACACAATGTGTACCAAGAAGCCTTCAGTTTGAGGAAGCACTTACTTATAAGTAGTTGTAGCAGCAGTGCCTTCTATTTCAAAGGTCTTTCTCTTGTGCCCTATTTTGAGGGTCTTATTCTTTGCTGTACACAGACTGAATTCGCCTTGGAATTCAGGTTCAATTGGGTTTACTTAAGTCTTTGGGGATTTATATACTAGTCTAAGTTCTGGCAGAAGTTAGCTAGGCTTCTGGAGTTTAGTCAGAAACACTAGAGTCACTTAGGTGTCATTACTAAGACTCAGGGGAATGTGTGTATATGGGGGGGACTTGATTCTTATATTAAGGACTGAACTAAAACTGCTTTATTTCAGATAGAAACTGGGGGGTATTTATATAAGTTGGTCCATAATTTTTGACTAAGTATGAGTGACTAATTTGGTAACTATAATGAGGTTTATAATTGCAACCTTTGTTAGGTAGTTTTTGGCAAAAAATACTTGTAATCAGGATCTCAATTACTAGGTAATGATCAGCTGCTGTGGCAACTGTTGCTGTGGTGCTGATTATTGGTGATAAGCTGGATATCATTTTTTGTGTCATTTTCATTCATTCATTCATTTGTTATTCATATGCTGTGCTCGATCATATGGTGATGTCATCACTGCCAGATCATGTGATTGCTTGTTGCATCTCATCTGTTCATGCTCTTTTGTTCTATTACATCCTTCCCCCCTTAGAAATCAACATCCTTGTTGATTGAGAAATTGAGAACTAGGGGAGAGAAAGATGGAGAATCTTCCTCAGGGTTGTTGCCATCTTCTACAGTAGCAGGGGGGGTGGTTGCTGATGGCTTGCTGTCTAGGATAGAGAAGTCAATGAGGTCTGCAAATAGTTCTTATATAGGGATAGGTGCTAGTGTAGAGGTTCTCCATCTGATGCAGTTGGGGCTATCCAAATAGGGTTCTTGGTCCTCATGCCTGGGACTATCCAGGTGGATAGGTGGTCCTTCAAAGAGATCAGAGAGGCCTTGAAGCTATTGGTCTGGGTTGTCATTCAGGAGAGGGCTCCAGTAGGGTTTACAGTCAGTAGACTGGAGGGTGATCCAGGAGTTGGCTTCTTAGGCTACCTTGATCTCTAGCTTGTCAACCTCAAAAAAAGAGAGGTTCTGGAAGTCCTTCAGTTGAACATAGTTGAGGTTGGAGATTGCAAAGAGTGCATGATGCATAATTTGATGGACCTTCTTGGCAAGTCTTTGCTCATTCCTGTCCAGGTGGGTCCAATCAGAGACTTGGTCCATGGGCAGGTCCTTTGCTCATTGGAGGAGTTGATGGTCAATCTCGTATTCATGCCAAATCTCTAGGCAGCTGGTAGCAAGGTAGGCCCTTTTGATAAGTTCATGGTGGTCAAGGACATACTGTCCTAGGTCCTGACTGGAGAGGTTAAGAGCCTCTGAGCAGCAGTTCCTTCCTTGGATAGTAACCTGGATGTATCCAAAGAGGCAGTCAACCTGGCTTGGGAGGGGCTGACTATGGCAGGCAGTTTGGCAGTGGGTAGCAGGCATTCTTGTCTTGTCTTTTCTTTATTGAGAGGGAGGGGATGAGAGTTGCAGGGTATTCTTGCCTTAGGTATTTATACTTATTTCCCCATCTGGTGTGACCCTCCTTTGGTCATACTTTCCAGTAAAATGTGTGACCTATTGCTGTAAGCGGAGCATGTGCTGGTCACATGAGAAAATCCTGATTTCAAAGATATCATCACTTGTAGTTGTGGTTACACAGGGTTAACAGGTCTTGGTCCTCTTTTTTTTTGTCTGGTTGACACATTTGCAAGGACTGGCCATCCTTGTCTAGGGTGAGGGCTCCTATTGTCGTAGCTGGGGGTTCAAACCTCTCAGAAATAGACTTTTCTTGTAATCCAAGGCAATTCCTAGTAACAATATCTGTCACATGGATGGACTTAGACTGGTTTCAACATTGTTAGCTTTCCTAAGTTTCACATGAAGTATCTGTCATCATCCAGCGAAGATGACACAGATGGTATGAAATGGAGTTATTCAAATGCATTTTGCTGTACTGTACTAGACTGTCCTTTACTTGGGCCTCTTCTGTTGGTTATCCATAGTGTTCCTTTTTTGCAATGTTCAGTATTATATGTTTCCAGATAAAATATGTAGTCTTCTTTTGTTTACTGTGTACTTCAAATCCTAGAGCTGCAGTTCCTTCCTTTGCTGGGGAGTGAGTATTTCCATGTAGTCCTGGAGAGTTTTATGTGCATTCTTCAGGACTTCTTCTTTTTCCCAGATGGCATAATGGGTGGAGTAACCCTTCCACTTGATCAGAAAAAACTGCTTGACTGTTTTGGGATACTTGTGGACCTTGTGGTCAAGTACTTCCTCAATTTCGAATTCCTCATAATCATTGATCCTAATTGAGGGTGGTGGTGGAACTATATGCTTGGGGAATAGGTTCTCATAGTAGTCCACTAATTGCCTGATATGGAATACTGAGTGTACTCGGATGTTGTAGAGAAGTTGCAACTTGTAGTTGACTTTGCTGATTTTTTCCATGATCTTGTATGGTCCAATTCTTCTAGCATAGAGTTTCTTGGCTGGTTATTGTGCTAGGGTGTCTGGGTGGAGGTGGTCTGTTCTGAGTATGACCATGTCACTAATGTTATAGGAGACTTCTCTTCACTTCAAGTTTGCATACTTAGTCTGGTAGTCTTGTGCTTCTATGAGGGCATCTCTTGTCATTCATATAAGATCAGAAATGGTCTCAGCCAAATCTTGGGCTGCTGGGACTGCTGATTTTACAGTAGTGCTTGGGGTTCTTGTATGTTGACTGTGGTTCAGAAAGAATGGAGTTTTCTTTGTAGAGGTTTGCTGACTATTGTTGTAGGCAAACTCGGTATGGGCTAGGTACTTGTCCCAATTATTTTGCTTATAACAGCAGAAGATACTAAGCATCTGTTTGAGAGTCCTATTGGTTTGTTTAGTTTGGCCATCAGTCTGAGGGAGGTAGACAGTAGAGAACTTCAGCTTGGTTCCATGGAGAGAGAAGAATGCCTTCCAGAAGTTGCTTGTAAACTTGGCATCTCGGTCAGATACAATAGTGCTAGGCATGCCATATAGCCTGAATACTTGATTAAGGAAAATCTTAACAATCTCTGGTGCTGTAGCGGTGGTCTTAATTGATGCAAAATGGGCTTAATTACTTAGGCAGTCCACAAATACCACAATGGCATCCCATCCTGCCTTGGTCTTGGGGAGTTGGACAATGAAGTCCATTGCAATCTGATCCCAGTTATGGCTCGGGATAGGTAGCAGTTGTAGGAGTCCTGCTAGTAGCTTATTACCACTTTTAAACATTTGATACATCTTGTATGAGGCCACAAAGTTCTTGATGTCCTTGGTCATTTTGGGCCAATAGAACTCTCTTGAGAGGAGGTTGTAGGTCTTTTCGAAACCAAAGTGTCCTGCTGCAGGAGTATCATGGAGTTCCTGCATGATCTTGAGTTACAGAGTATTGTTATTACATACAACCACTCTGTCATGGTCCCTGTAGATAAGTCCATCATGGTAAGTGAACTCTTGACCATTTGCCTCATGGGTTCAGGGATCTCAGCTTCTGGGTCTTGGCAGAATTGGAGGAATTTCATCAGGGGGCTGTCCTGCTAGTAGCCATTCTTGATCATCTGGGTAAGGTCTCCAATTACTCCAATTACTTCAACCATGAAGACAAGTTCATCTTCTATATATCTGGAGAAATCATCAGCCACATGGTTGGTTTTGCTGGAGATATACTTGATTTCTATATCAAAGTTAGCAATGATTTCCCTCCAGCAGGTTTGTCTGTAGGTCAGTATAGGCTGTGTGTGAATATACTATAGGGTATGGTGATCAGTATAGGCTACAAATGGTTGTCTTAGGAGGAAATGGTACTATTTCTAGAGTGCAGTAACAATGGCCAGGAGTTCCTTCTCATGGGTAGTGTACTGGGTCTCAGCTGGTTTGAGCTTTTGGAAAGGTAGGCTACAGGGTGGTCCTCTTGGCTGAGCACTACTCCAATAGCAATGTCAGAGGCATCTATAGTCATGGTGAATGGCCTGGTAGGGTCAGGAGCAATTAGTACTGGGGTCTTGGTAAGGAGTCTCTTGAGATAGTTTATAGCCAAGGTACATTTGGGAGTCCATTCAGCTTTGATGTTTACTCCTTTGCAGGCCAAGCTGGTCAGTAGGGCTGCAATAATAGAGTATCCTTAGATAAATCTTTGGTAGTAACCAGTAATACCCAGAAAGCACTGGAGTAGCTTGAGGGTAGTAGAGATAGGAATATCCTTAAGGGCTGATACCTTTCGGGGGTCCACATTGATACCTTCAGTAGAGATAATGTGTCCTAGGTACTTGATCTGGTTTTGATAGAACTTACACTTGCTCATCTTTGCATAGAGCTGATGTTCTCGTAGAAGAGTCAGTACTTGTCTGAGGTGGGTGTAGTGTAGTTCTACTGTTTCACTGTAGATTAGTATGTCATCAATATATACAAGGACACAGATGTTGAGGAGTGGTCCAAAGATGTCATTCATCAAGTACTGGAATGTTGCTGGTGCATTGGTCAATCCAAAAGACATGACTTGGAACTAGTAGTGTCCAAACTGTGTTTGGAAAGCTGTCTTCTCAATGTCCTTCTCATCAATGAGGATCTGGTGGTAGCCATTTCACAAGTCTAGTAGGGAAAAGGTCTTGGCCTTGAAGATTTGGTATAGCAACTTATCAATCCTAGGCAAGGTATACTAGTTCTTGATGGTGATCTTGTTGAGGGCTCTGTAGTCAATACATATTCACAGAGAGCCATCCTTCTTCTTGACAAATAGAATGGGGGCTCCAAATAGAGAGCAGCTGAGTTCAATATATCCTTGGGCCAGTAGTTTGGTCAACTCATCCTTGAGGGTCTTGAGTTCAGGTTGGGTTAGTTGATAGGTACTCTTGTATGGGAGTTCAGATTCTGGAATAAGGTCAATTCCATGTTGGATTTGGTGCTTGGGTGGAAGTCCTTGAGGATCTTGGAATACATCTTGGAATTCTTCAAACAGTTCTTGAGCTTCTGTTGGAATTGGGCTACTTGTAGCTTTGGTGACTTCTTGTACTGTATAAATGAAGTAGGTGTTTCCTTTTTTTCGAGAGAGTCTCTTCATTTAAATGGCAGAGATGATTTCAATTCCTTGGTAGTTGGTATCTTCCTGGGGTGTCAGGGTGATTTTTCTGCCTTTGTGGGTTAGGTTAACCTCATTGGTTCTCCAGTTGATGTCTGGGTTGTGCTGCGTCAACCAGGCTTTTCCTAGGATAATATCTTGTCCTGGGAGGTCTACAATGCTGAAGTCCAACTTCTCTTGATATTTGCCAATCTTGAGCAAGAGATCTTCACAGATCTTGGTCAGTGGTGCAGTTTTTCTATCACCAAAGGTAACACTTCTTTTCTCAGTAGCTGGTTTGCTTTGGGCTTTAATCCTCTTGGCAGTCTTGGTGCTGATGTAGTTTCCAGTAGCACCACTATCAAGCAAGACATTGACATTCTGTCTGTAGACTTGGTCTGTGAACTTGATGCAACTGTCCTCTTTCTCGATGGTGTTGAGCTCTTCATCTTCATTGTTGTCCCAATTGCTGTCAGTCTCCTTGAAGTCAGTTTCTCCCCATCCTTCATAAGGAGGGTTGTCTTATTTGGGTTCCTCAGTCTGTTGGGCTTGGTTTCTTTCAGTGTAGATTTTGAAAACCTTGAAGAGGCATGTATGATATTCACTAATATGTTCCATGCATTACATTCAAATAGAATGAGGGCATCGTCCACATGGTGCATAACCATCTGCAATTCTCTTATACCAGTTTCCATCATCTTCCTTCATGGTAGTGACCTTTTGACTGGGAGGTTTGTTGGTTGATCCAAACCCTTTCTTACTACGGTCTGTCTGGAAGAGTTTGGGGACTTCTTCAATGATGAGATCTTGACAGATTTCTTTAATGATAGCTTGGACAATTTTTTGGCCTGCTTTGACTTCAAATGATGTATCTCCAAAATTTTGCAAGATGATATGAATTTTGCTAGTAAATCCTTGGTCAACTACTCCTCCTCCTAGCCCAATGTTGAACTCTTTGGCTAGGCTGCTTTGCTTAGTAAGGTGGATGTATATTCCTTTGGGAGCTTGTATTGCAATTCCTGTTCACACTGTAGCATTGGTGCTTGGTGGAATAGTGAGGTCTTCGCTGTTGTAGAGGTCATATCCAGCATTGGTTGGGTGGGCCTTAGTGGGGATGGTAGCCTTGTACCATATCTTTTGTACTTTGATGATATTCTCAGGGTTCTTCTTCCCTGGACCTTCTCCAATAACAGTAATGTTCTGATTACTGGGTTTGCTGATCTATTTCTCTTCTCAGGGCATTTGACTGAGATGTGTCCTGCCTTCTTACAAATGAAGCACAATCCCTTTTCATAGAGCTGCTTCTTTTCATCCTCAGTGGGAGTTCTGGGTCCTCTGGGGTTTTGCTGATTCCTTTGATCATATCTTTGATCACTCCTTTAATCATATCTTTTGTCATTTCTCCTGGTAGAATTTCTTCTATCTTGGTTATCCTTCTTGTGTTCTTGATTTCATGGAGCTTGTACAGCAAGGATTTCATGGGCTCTTCTTTGTACTTGGGCAAAGCACCATGAGTAGTGGGAGCATCCTTGGGGAAGACCTTGTTCCTTGATCTTCTGGGTGAGCCAGTCTGGAGGGCTGCAAAGAGATGGTTGGCTCTAGTGCCATTGATGGCCAAATTGTTCTTCTGATAGGGGAGTCCAACAGTTTTGAGGTAGGCATCCATTCTGGTGGCAAAGGTTTCTAGATCCTCTTCGCCATTCTTGTGGAACTTCATCTGGGACAGCTTGTTCCAAGTTTCTTGTATGTAGGCTGTATTTCAGAATTTAGTCAGTAGCAAGGTCTTGAGTTCTGAGCCTGCTTCGTAGTCATCCCAACCTAGTCTATTGTTGGCAGGTACTTGTCCATTGACTTGAGGGCAGGCTTCTCAAGTTACTGAGTGTTATTCCAAGGTTTGCCAGAATTCAGCTGCTGTTTCAGTGAAGAATGTGGCTACTGTTTCCACTTGTGCTGCTGATGTGGCAAACAGCTGTTGAAGGGTGCTGTTCTGGTTGTTTGTGAGCATTCCTATAGGTACTCAGTTGTCATTCCATTGGTTTGCTTGGTAGCCTGTGTCAACTGTATTGATGAAGTTTTCGATGTCACTATTTTTTCCACTGAATGTTGGGATTCGCAGGGTCTTGGTTGGTTTGTTCTGTTTGGCAATCTGTCCTACTATCCCTGCTAGTGCTGCTAGCTGGGTAGTCAGTGCTGTAATATTGACATCTACCATTGTATTGACTATTGGGGGTGGGCCTATTGGGGTAGATTCTCTTGAAGATTGTTCTGCTTGGTGGGGTTGTGGTGCTGTATGACTTGGGGTTACTTGATTCCTGAATATCAGATCAAAAAGTCCTGTGAGAGATGGTAGACCAAATCTCTGTATAGGTGGCTGAGTTGGTTCTGGGGTCTAAATCTTCTTGACCTGTGGTTCCTTGGTAAATTCCTAGGCCTGCTGTTCCTTATTGGCTATTGTCAGACTGGTAACCTGTAGAGTCTTCATCTGACTCCCTTTCCTGGTAAGATAGTGCATCCTCGTACTGACTAGGTCCTTCAAAGAGAATATCAGTCTCTGGCTGGGTAGATGGGCCTACTCCTTGTTCAGCAGAATGGGATGGGTGGCCTGCTTGCTCATTCTCATACCTAGTTATGGCAGAGGCATAGTATATAACTAGCCTGTAGTAGAGGGAGGTCTTGGTAGGGGTATGATGATATCTGTCAGAGGCAATCTACTCAGCAGCTGCTTCCTTTGCAGCAGTGGTTGTGATATAATCTAAAAAATCCTGAGTGGCTACAGTAGTAGATTCTGGGGTCCTAGTAGTTCCAATGTGTCCTCGGAGGAGTTCATAGAACCTATGGTGGCTGATAATATTCCTAAGTCCTGGGTGGTATGTGCCAAAGGCCTGGTATAGATCCTTATAAGCCTGGTCAATTACAAGCTGGTGTGTCCTTGGGTCTGTGGTTTCCTGGTACCACCTGGTCCTAATGGCAAGGGCTTCTCTGGCTCTAGTTTGAGGATCCACAGTTGATTCTGGGGGTTACTCCTGTCCAAGGTTGGTCTTGTTCCAACTTCAGGAGTGTGTTCTTTGGTGCCTTCTTAGCTGATAAGCCACTGCTACCAAGTTGTAATAACTCTCACTTCTATCTCTCTCTTATCCTTTGGATAATTAGGGAAGTGGACTATTACTTAGAGACTTAGTACACAATGTGTACCAAGAAGCCTTCAGTTTGAGGAAACACTTGCTTATAAGTAGTTGTAGCAGCAGTGCCTTCTGTTTCAAAGGTCTTTCTCTTGTGCTCTATTTCGAGGGTCTTGTTCTTTGCTGTATACAGACTGAATTCACCTTGGAATTCAGGTTCAATTGGGTTTACTTAAGTCTTTGGAGATTTATATACCAGTCTCAGTTCTGGTAGAAGTTAGCTAGGCTTCTGGAGTTTAGTCCAAAACACTAGAGTCACTTAGGTATCATTACTAAGACTCAGGAGAATGTGTATGTGTGGGGGGAACTTAATTCTTATATCAAGGACTGAACCAAAACTGCTTTATTTCGGATAGAAACTGGGGGGTATTTATACAAGTTGGTCTGTGATTTCTGACTAAGTATGAGTGACTAATTTGGTAACTGTAATGAGGTTTGTGATTGCGACCTTTATCAGATAGTTTTTGGCAAAAAACACTTTGTGATCAGGACCTTAATTACTAGGTAATGATCAGCTGCTATAGCAACTGTTTCTGTGGTGCCAATTATTGGGAATAAGATGGATATCATTTTTTGCATCATTTTTGTTTATTTGTTCATTCATTATTCATATACCATGCTCGATCATATAGTGATATCATTGCCACTGGGTCATGTGATTACTTGTCACATCACGTCTGTTCATGCTCTTTTATTCTATTACAATATGGTATTATTGAAGGGACTCAAGCCTGTGGGCTTGATGGGAGGCTGGTCTTCTTAGATCAGGAAAAAGCCTATGACTATATGTGGTGAGTCTGGCTAGTAAAGGTTTTGGATAGGATTGGTATCCCTTAGTAATTTCAAGTATATAATAGAATGAACAAGTAAGCAAACAGATGGGACACGATGAGATGTGGAATCACATGACCTAGCGGCAATGACGTCATCATATGATCGAGTATGACATATGAATAGCAAGTGATGATATGACAAATGATGTGAAAATGATGTAAAAAACGATATCTAGCTTATTCCCAACAATTGGTACTGCAGCAATAGTTGCCACAGCAGCTGATTATTGCCTAGTAATTGAGGTCCTGATCACAAAGTTGTTTTTGCCAAAAACCACCTGACAAAGGTTGTGATCACAAATCTCATTATAGTTACCAAATTAGTCACTCATACTTAGTCAAAAATCGTAGACCAACTTATATAAATACCCCCCAATTTCCATCTGAAATAAAGCAGTTTTAGTTCAGTCCTTGATACAAGAATCAAGTCCCCCCCATATATACACATTCCTCTGAGTCTTAGTAATGACATCTAAGTGACTCTAGTATTTCTGACTAAACTCCAGAAGCCTAGCTAACTTCTGCCAGAACTGAGACTGATATATAAATCCCTAAAGACTTAAGTAAACCCATTGAATCTGAATTCCAAGGTAAATTCAGTCTGTGCATAGCAAAGAACAAGACCCTTGAAAGATAAGGCACACCAGAGAAAGACCTTTGAAACAGAAGACACTGCTACTATAACTACTTATAAGTAAGTGCTTCCTCAACTGAAGGCTTCTTGGTATACATTATATACTAAGTCCCTAAGTAATAGTCTACTTCCCTAATTATCCAAAGGATAAGAGAGGGATAGAAGTGAGAGTTATTACAACTTAGTAGCAGTAGATTACCAGCCAAGAAGACACCAAAGAACATACTCCTGAAGTTGGAACAAGACTAACCTTGGACAGAAGTAACCCTTAGAATCAACTGTAGATCCTCAAACCAGAGCCAGAGAAGCCCTTACCATTAGGACCAGGTGGTACCAGGAAACTACAGACCCAAGGACCCACTAGCTTGTAATTGACCAGACTTACAAGTATCTATATCAGGCCTTTAGGACATACCACTCAGAACTTAGGAATATTGTCAGCCACTGTAGGTTTTATGAACTCCTCCGAGGATACATTGAAACCACTAGGACCCCAGAATCTACTGCTGCAGCTACCCAGGATTTTCTAGATTATATTACACCCCCTGCTGCAAGAGAAGTAGCTGCCAAGTAGATTGCCTCTGACAGATATCATTATACCCCTACCAAGACTTCTCTCTACTACAGGCTAGTTGTATACTATGCCTCTGCTATAACCAGATATGAGAATGAGCAAGTAGGCCACCCATCCCCTACTGCTGAACAAGGAGCAGGCTCATCTACTCAGCCAGAGACTGATATCCTCTTTGAAGGACCTAGTCAGTATGAGGATACACTATCTCATCAGGGAAGGGAGTCAGATGAAGTCTCTATAGATTACCAGTCTGATGATAGCCAACAAGGAATAGCAGGCCTAGGAATTTACCAAGGAACCACAGGTCAAGAAGACCAGACCCCAGAATCAACCCAGCTACCTATACAAAGATTTGGTTTACCCTCTCTTACAGGACACTTTGACCTGATATCTGGGAATCAAGTAACCCTAAGTCATACAGCACCACAACCCCATCAAGCAGACCAATCTTCAGAAGAATCTACCCCAACAGACCTACCCCCAATAGTCAATACAATAGTAGATGCCAACATTATAGCACTGACTACCCTGCTAGCAGCACTAGCAGGGATAGTAGGACAGATTGCTGAACAGAACAAACCAACCAAGACCTTGCAAATCCCAATATTCAGTGGAAAAAACAGTGATATTGAAAACTTCATCAATGCAGTTGACATAGGCTACTGAGTAAACCAATGAAATGATAACCAAGTGCCTATAGGAATGCTCACCAACAACCAGGACAACACCCTTCAACAGCTGTTTGCCACATCAGCAGCACAAGTGGAAACAGTAGCCACATTCTTCACCAGAACAGCAGCCGAATTCTGGCAAACCTTGGAACAACACCCAGTAACCTAGGAAGACTGCCCTCAAGTTAATGGACAAGTACCTGCCAACAATAGACCAGATTGGGATAACTATGAAGTAGGCCCAGGACTCAAGGCCTTGCTACTAACCAAATTCCAAAATGTGGCCTACATATAAGAAACATGGAACAAACTGTCCCAGATGAAGTTCCACAAGAATGGCAAGGAGGATCTAGAGACCTTTGCCACCAGAATGGATACCTATCTCAAAACTGTTAGACTTACCTATCAGGAGAACAATTTGGCCATCAATGGTACCAGAGCCAACCATCTTTTTGTAGCCCTACCAGACTGGCTCACCCAGAATATCAAGAAACAAGGTCTTCCCCAAGAATGCCCCCACTACTTATGGTACTTTGCCTAAGTACAAAGAAGAGTCTGTGAAATCCTTGCTGCACAAGTTCCATGAAACCAAGAATACAAGAAAGATAACCAAGATAAGAGAAATCTTACCAGGAGAAATGATCAAAGAAATGATCAAAGGAACCAGTGAAACCCCAGAGGACCCAGACCTCCCACCAAGGATGAAAAGAAGCAGCTCCACAAAAAGGAATTGTGTTTCATCTGCAAGAAGGCAGGACACATCTCATTCAAATGTTCTGAGAAGAAGAACAGAGCAGGCAAACCCAGTAACCAGAACATTACTGTTATTAGAGAAGGTCCAGGAAAGAAGAACCCTGAGAATGTCATCAGAGTATAGAAGGTATGATACAAGGCTACTATCTCCACTAAGGTCCACCCAACTGATGCTGGATATGATCTCTATAGTAGCTAAGACCTCACTATTCCACCAAGTACCAATACTATAGTATGAATAGGAATTGCAATACAAGCTCCCAAAGGTACATACATCCGACTTGCTGAGTGAAGCAGTCTAGCCAAAGAGTTCAACATTGGGCTAGGAGGAGGAGTAGTTGATTAAGGATTTACTAGTAAAATCTGTGTCATCTTACAAAATTTTGGAGACACATCATTTGAAGTCAAAACAGGCCAGAGAATTTCCCAAGCAATCATTGAAGAAATCTATCAAGATCTCACTATTGAAGAAGTCCCTGAACTCTCCTAGACAGACCATAGTAAGAAAGGGTTTGGATCTACCAACAAACCTCCCAGTCAAAAGGTCACTACTATGAAGGAAGATGATGGAAACTAGTATAAGAAAATTGCAGATGGTTATGCACCATGTGGACAATACCCTCATTCTATTTGAATGTACTGCATGGAATATATTGGTGAATACCATGCATGCCTCTCCAAAGTTTTCAAAATTCAATCTGAGAAGCGTCAGGTCCAACAGCCTGAGGAATCCATACAAGACAACCCTCTTTGTGAAGGATGGGGAGAAACTGACTTCAAGGAGACTGACAGCAATTGGAATAACAATGAGGATGAAGAGCTCAATACCATCAAGAAGGAGGACAGTTGCATCAAGTTCACAGGCCAAGTCCACAGACAGAATGTCAATGTCTTGCTTGATAGCAGTACTATTGGAAACTATATCAGCACCAAGACTGCCAAGAGGATTGGAGTCCAAAGCAGACTAGCTACTGAGAAAAGAAGTGTTATCTTTGGTGATGGTAAAACTGCACCATTGACCAAAATCTGCGAAGATCTCTTGCTCAAGATTGACAAATATCAAGAGAAGTTAGACTTCAGCATTGTAGATCTCCCAGGACAAGACATTATCCTAGGAAAAGCCTGGTTGACCCAGCACAACCCAGATATCAACTAGAGAACCAATGAGGTTAACCTGACCCATGAAGGCAGAAAGATCACCCTGATACCCCAGGAAGATACCAACTACCAAGGAATCAAAATCATCTCCACTATTCAAATAAAGAGACTCTGGTGAAAAAATGGAAACACCTATTTCATCTGCACAGTATAAGAAATTACTGAAGCTACAAGTAGCCCAATTCCAACAGAAGCTCAAGAACTGTTTGAAGAATTCAAAGATGTATTTCAAGATCCTCAAGGACTCCCACCCAAGTGCAAAATCCAACATGGAATTGACCTTATTCCAGGATCTGAACCCCCATACAAGAGTATCTATCAACTGGCCCAATCTGAGCTCAAGATCCTTAAAGAAGAATTGACCAAATTACTGGCCCAAGGATATATTGAACCTAGCTACTCCCATTTGGAGCCCCCATTCTATTTGTTAAGAAGAAGGATGGCTCTCTGCAAATGTGTATTAACTACAGAGCCCTCAATAAGATCACCATCAAGAACCAGTATGCCTTGCCTAGAATTGATGATTTGCTATATCAAATCTTCAAGGCCAAGACCTTTTCTCTACTAGACTTATGCAATGGCTACCACCAGATTCTCATTGATGAGAAGGACATTGAGAAGACAGCTTTCTGAACACAGTTTGGACACTACCAGTTCTGAGTCATGTCTTTTGGTTTGATCAATGTACCAGCAATATTCCAGTATTTGATGAATGATATCTTTGGACCACTTCTCAATATCTGTGTTCTTGTATATATTGATGATATACTAATCTACAGCAAAACAGTAGAGCTATACTACACCCATCTCAGATAAGTACTGACTCTCCTGCGAGAACACCAGCTCTATGCCAAGATGAGCAAATACAAGTTCTATCAAGACCAGATTGAGTATTTAGGATACATCATCTCTGCTGAATGAATCAATATGGACTCTCGAAAGGTATCATCCCTCAAGGATATCTCCATCCCCACTACTCTCAAGCTATTCTAGTACTTCCTGGGTATTGCTGGTTATTACCAAAGGTTTATCTAAGGATACTCTGCTATTGCAGCTCTATTGACCAGCCTGGTTCACAAAGGAGTCAACATCAAAACTGAATGGACCCCTGAATGCACCCTGGCTATGGACTATCTCAAGCAACTCCTTATCAAAGCCCTGGTGCTAATTGTATCTAATCCTATCAGACCATTCACCCTGACCACAGATATCTCTGATATTACTATTGGAGCAGTACTCAGCCAAGAAGACCACTCAGTGGCCTACCTTTCCCAAAAGCTTAAGCCAGCTAAGACTCGGTATACCACTCATGAGAAGGAACTCCTGGCCATTATTACTACACTCCAGGAATAGTGCCATTTCCTCCTAGGACAACCATTTTTGGCCTATACTAATTACTATGCACTATGGTATATTCACACACAGCCTATGCTGACCCACAGACAAGCCTACTGGATGGAAATCATTGCCAACTTTGATATGGAAATCAAGTATATCCCAGGCAAAACCAACCGCATGGCTGATGGTTTCTCCAAGTATATGGAAGATGAACTTGTCTTCATGATCGAAGTAATTGGAGACCTTACCCAAATGATCAAAGATAGCTATCAGCAAGATAGCCCCCTGATAAAATTCCTTCAAGTTTGCCAAAATCCAGAGGCCAAGGTTGTAATAGAATGAATGAGCAAGCAAACAGATAGGACGTGACAAGACAAGTAATCATGTGACTCAGTAGTGATGACATCACCATACAAACAAAGTATGACATATGAATTATGAATAATGAATGATGCAAAATGATGTGGAAAATGATATCCAGCTTATTCCCAACAATCAGCACCACAGCAACTATTGCCACAGCAGCTGATCATTGCCTAGTAATTGAGGTCCTGATCACAAAGTTGTTTTTGCCCAAAAACTACCTGACAAAGGTTGCAATCACAAACCTCATTATAGTTACCAAATTAGTCACTCATACTTAGTCAGAAATTGCAGACCAACTTGTATAAATACCTCCCAGTTTCCATCCCAAATAAAGCAGTTTTAGTTCAGTCCTTGATACTAGAATCAAGTTCCCCCCACATACACATATTCTCCTAAGTCTTAGTAATGACACCTAAGTGACTCTAGTGTTTCTGACTAAACTCCAGAAGCCTGGTTAACTTCTGCCAGAACTGAGACCAGTATATAAATCCTCAAAGACTTAAGTAAACCCATTGAACCTGAATTCCAAGGTGAATTCAGTCTATATACAGCAAAGAACAAGACCCTCAAAATAGGGCACAAGAGAAAGATCTTTGAAATAGAAGGCACTGCTGCTACAACTACTTATAAGTGAGCGCTTTCTCAACTGAAGGCTTCTTGGTACACATTGTGTACTAAGTCCCTAAGTAATAGTCTACTTCTCTAATTATCCAAAGAATAAGAGAGGGGTAGAAGTGAGAGTTATTACAACTTGGTAGCAGTGGATTACCAGCCAAGAAGACACTAAAGAACATACTCCTGAAGTTAGAACAAGACCAACCTTGGACAGGAGTAACCCCCAGAATCAACTGTGGATCCTCAAATCAGAGTCAGCAAAGTCCTTACCATTAGGACCAGATGGTACCAGGAAATCACAGACCCAAGGACACACTAGCTTGTAATTGACCAGGCTTACAAGGATCTATACCAGGCCTTTAGCATATACCACCCAGGACTTAGGAATATTGTCAGCCACCATAGGATCTATGAACTCCTCCAAGGACACATTGGAACCACTAGGACTCCAGAATCTACTGCTGCAGCCACTCAGGATTTTTTAGATTATATCACAACCCCTGCTGCAAAGGAAGCAGCTGCTGAGTAGATTGCCTCTGACAGATATCATCATACCCCTACCAAGACCTCTCTCTACTACAGGCCAGTTGTATACTATACCTCTGCCATAACTAGGTATGAGAATGAGTAAGCAGGCCAACCATCTCCTACTGCTGAACAAGAAGCAGGCCCATCTACCCAGCCAGAGACTGATATCCTCTTTGAAGGACCTAGCTAGTATGAGGATACACTATCTCATCAGGGAAGAGAGTCAGATGAAGACTCTATAGGTTACCAGTCTGACAATAGCCAATGAGGAACAGCAGGCCTAGGAATTTACCAAGGAACCACAGGTCAAGAAGAACAGACCCCAGAACCAACCCAGCCATCTATACAGAGATTTGGCCTACCCTCTCTTATAGGATTTTTTGATCTGATATTCAGGAATCAAGTAACCCCAAGTCACACAGCACAACAACCCCACTAAGTAGAACAATCTTCAGTAGAATCTACCCCAACAGGCCCACCACCAATAGTCAACACAATGATAGATGTCAACATTGCAGTATTGACTACTCAGCTAGCAGCACTAGCAGGGATAGTAGGACAGATTGCTGAACAGAACAAACCAACCAAGACCTTGCAAATCCCAACATTCAGTGAAAAAAACAGCGACATTGAAAACTTCATCAATGCAGTTGACACAGGCTACCAAGCAAACCAATGGAATGACAACTAAGTACCTATAGGAATGCTCACCAATAATCAGAACAGCCCCCTTCAACAGCTGTTTGCCACATCAGCAGCACAAGTGGAAACAGTAGTCACATTCTTCACTAGAACAGCAGCCAAATTCTAGCGAACCTTAGAACAACACCCAGTAACTTGAGAAGCCTGCCTTCAAGTCAATGGACAAGCACCTGCCAACAATAGACCAGGTTGGGATAACTATGAAGCAGGCCCAGGACTCAAGGCCTTGCTACTGATCAAATTCTGAAATGTGGCCTACATACAAGAAACTTGGAACAAACTGTCTCAGATGAAGTTCTACATGAAAGGCAAGGAGGATCTAGAGACCTTTACCACCAGAATAGATGCCTACCTCAAAACAGTTGGACTTACTTACCAGGAGAACAACTTGGCCATCAATGGTACTAGAGCCAACCATCTCTTTGCAGCCCTACCAGACTGGCTTACCCAGAATATCAAGGAACAAGGTCTTCCCCAAGGATGCTCTCACTACTCATGGTGCTTTGCCCAAGTACAAAGAAGAGCCTGTGAAATCCTTACTGTACAAGCTCCACGAAATCAAGAATACAAGAAGGATAACCAAGATAGGAGGAATCCTACTAGGAGAAATGACCAAAGATATGATCAAAGATATGATCAAAGGAATCAGCGAAACCCCAGAGGACCCAGACCTTCCACTGAAGATAAAAAGAAGCAGCTCCACAAAAAGGGATTGTACTTCATCTGCAAGAAGGCAGGACACATCTCAGTCAAATGCCCCAAGAAGAGAAACAGATCAGGTGAACTCAGTAACCAGAACATTACTGTTATTGGAAAAGGTCTAGAGAAGAAAAACCCTGAGAATGTCATCAAGGTATAGAAGATATGATACAAGGCTACTATCCCCACTAAGGCCCACCCAACCAATGCTAGATATGACCTCTACAGCAGCCAAGACCTCACCATTCCACCAAGCACCAATGCTACAGTGTGAACAGGAATTGCAATACAAGCTCCCAAAGGAACATATATCCGCCTTGCTGAGTGAAGCAGCCTAGCCAAAGAGTTCAATATTGGGCTAGGAGGAGGAGTAGTTGACCAAGAATTTACTGGTGAAATCTATATCATCTTGCAATATTTTGGAGATATATCATTTGAAGTCAAAACAGACCAAAGGATTGCCCAAGCAATTATTGAAGAAATCTGTCAAGATCTCACCATTGAAGAAGTCCCTGAACTCTCCCAGACAGACTGTAGCAAGAAAGGGTTTGGATCTACCAACAAATCTCCCAGTCAAAAGGTCACTACCATGAAGGAAGATGATGAAAACTGGTATAAGAGAATTGCAGATGGTTATGTACCATGTGGATGATGCCCTCATTCCATTCGAATGTACTGTATAGAACATGTTGGTGAATACCATGCATGCCTCTCCAAAGTTTTCAAAATTCAATCCAAGAAGTACCAAGCCCAACAGACTGAGGAACCCAAACAAGACAACCCTCCTTATGAAGGATGGGGAGAAACTAACTTCGAGGAGACTGAAAGCAATTGGGATAACAATGAGGATAAAGAGCTCAACACCATCAAGAAGGAGGACAGTTGCATCAAGTTCACAGACCAAGTTCACAGACAGAATGTCAATGTCTTGCTTGATAGTGGTACTACTGGAAACTATATCAGCACCAAGACTACCAAGAGGATTGGAGCCCAAAGCAGACCAGCAACTGAGAAAAGAAGTATTACCTTTGGTGATGGTAAAACTGCACCACTGACCAAGATCTGTAAAGATCTCTTGCTCAAGATTGGCAAATATCAAGAGAAGTTGGACTTCAGCATTGTAGACCTCCCAGGACAAGACATTATCTTAGGAAAAGCCTGGTTGACCCAGCATAACCCAGACATAAACTGGAGAACCAATGAGATTAATCTGACCTATGAAGGCAGAAAGATCACCCTGATACCCCAGAAAGATACCAACTACCAAGGAATCGAAATCATCTCTACCATTCAAATAAAGAGACTCTCTTGAAAAAAGGGAAACACCTACTTTATTTGTACAGTACAAGAAGTCACTGAAGTTACAAATAGTCTAATTCCAATAGAAGCTCAAGAACTGTTTGAAAAATTCCAAGATGTATTTCAAGACCCTCAAGGACTTCCACCCAAGTGCCAAATCCAACATGAAATTGACCTTATTTCAGGATCTGAACCCCCATACAAGAGTATCTATCAACTAGCCCAACCTGAACTCAAGACCCTCAAGGATGAGTTGACCAAACTACTGGCCCAAGGATATATTGAACTCAGCTACTCTCCATTTGGAGCCCCCATTCTATTTGTTAAGAAGAAAGATGACTCTCTGCAAATGTGTATTGACTACAGAGCCCTCAACAAGATCACTATCAAGAATTGGTACACCTTGCCTAGGATTGATGAGTTGCTATACTAAATCTTCAAGGCCAAGACCTTTTCCCTACTGGACTTGTGAAATGGCTATCACCAGATTCTCATTGATGAGAAGGACATTGAGAAGACAGCTTTCTGAACATGGTTTGGACACTACCAGTTCCAAGTCATACCTTTTGGATTGACCAATGCACCAGTAACATTCCAGTATTTGATGAATGACATCTTTGGACCACTCCTCAACATCTGTGTCCTTGTGTATATTGATGATATACTAATCTACAGTGAAACAGTAGAACTACACTACACTTACCTCAGACAAGTACTGACCCTCCTATGAGAACATCAGCTCTATGTAAAGATGAGCAAGTGTAAGTTCTATCAAGATCAGATCAAGTACCTAGGACACATCATCTCTGCTGAAGGTATCAATGTGGACCCCTGAAAGGTATCAGCCCTTAAGGATATCCCTATCCCTACTACCCTCAAGCTACTCCAGCACTTTCTGGGTATTGGCAGTTATTACTGAAGGTTTATCCAAGAATACTCTGCTATTGCAGCTCTATTGACCAGTCTGGCCTACAAAGGAGTGAACATCAAAGCTGAATGGACCCCTGAATGCATCTTGGCTATGGACTATCTCAAGAGACTCCTTACTGAGGCCCCAGTGCTAATTGCACCTGATCCTACCAGACCATTCACCCTGACCACAGATGCCTCTGACATTGCTATTGGAGCAGTACTCAGCCAAGAGGACTGCCCTGTAGCCTACCTTTCCCAGAAGCTCAAGCCAGCTGAGACCCTGTATACTACCCATGAGAAGGAACTCCTGGCCATTGTTACTGCACTCCAGAAATGGCACCACTTCCTCCTAGGATAACCATTTGTAGCCTATACTGATCACCATGCCCTGCAGTATATTCACACACAGGCTGATCTATAGACAAGCCTGCTGGATGGAAATCATTGCCAACTTTGATATAGAAATCAAGTATATCTCTGGCAAAACCAACTGTGTGACTGATGATTTCTCTAGATACATAGAAGATGAACTTATCTTCATGGTTGAAGTAATTGGAGACCTTACCCAGATGATCAAGGATGGCTACTAGCAAGACAGCCCCCTGATGAATTTCCTTCAATTCTGCCAAGACCCAGAAGCCGAGGTCTCAGAACTCATAAGGCAAATGTCCAAGAGATTTACTTACTGTGATGGACTTATCTATAGAGACCATGACAGAGTGGTTGTACCCAACAATGATACTCTACAACTCAAGATTATGTAGGAGCTCCATGATACTCCTGCAGCAGAACACTTTGGTTTCAAAAAAAACCTACAACCTCCTCTCAAGAGAGTTCTATTGGCCCAAAATGACCAAGGACATCAAAGACTTTGTGGCTTTTTGTGAGATATGTCAAAGGTTCAAAAGTGGTAACAAGCTACCAGCAGGACTCCTACAACCCTTGCCTATCCCAAGCCACAACTAGGATCAGATTGCATTGGACTTCATTGTTCAACTCCCCAAGACTAAGGCAGGATGGGATGCCATCATGGTATTTGTGGACTGCCCAAGTAAATAAGCCCATTTTGCATCCACCAAGACCACTGCTACAGTACCAGAGATTGCTGAGATTTTCCTCAATCAAGTATTCAGGCTATATGACATACCTAGCACCATTGTATCTGACTGAGATGCCAAGTTCACAAGCAACTTCTGGAAGGCATTCTTCTCTCTATAGAACTAAGCTGAAGTTCTCCACTGCCTACCACCCTCAGACTGATGACCAAACCAAGCAAACCAATAGGACTCTCAAACAGATGCTTAGCATCTTCTACTGTTACAAGCAAAATTGTAAGCGCACAACCTCCAAGCCACAGAAATCACACGCGATCTCCGAACAAATCTGGAAATCACCTGCAAGATCACGAAGCTGAGTCAAACAGAAGTCACAGTGCACAAAGCTGAGTCAATACCAAG
>RBNI01000297.1:0-34257 GCA_003990745.1 Jimgerdemannia flammicorona | reverse complement strand
CTAGCACCATTGCCACCCTCCCACCACTCTGCTCACAGATCTTTACCACCAGACTGCAACATCTGCCCCCCTGAGGATCCCAACCCACCCACCATCCAGTCAGCAGATCCCCCAACAGCTCCTCCTATCTTAACATCTTCTCCTGCAGCCCCAACCACTGTCCCTCCTCAAATACAAAAAGCCAATGACCTGCCATTCCCACCCATACTGCTAGTACCCACCCTACAGTGAGCCAACTATTCCCCACCCCACCCACAAGCCGAGATCTCAAGTCCTCCCAGTGACCCCCCTCCCCTACCAGCCTATGCCCCACACTCAGTCTATCCCCTATTATAGCCCAAAATTCCCCCAAAACCTCACACTCTCCCAGCCAATGTTCTGATGTCTGTACATAGCCCCCAGCTTGCCCAACATCATAACACTCCTCACAGTCATATTGTCCACCATCCACCAGATGCCCTGTATGGAAATTCAGCATGACATTCCTCCTCAATATTCTCCACCATACTACCCAGAACTTGGGGGGAAGCCACCTCTGTACCTCAGCACTCCAGGACCAGATACCAGCCTAGTCCCACTCCTCACTGATCCCTGCCACCTGCCAGCCACTTGGCCAAAGGTCCTGTCCAGGCCCCTGCTGATACTCTACTCCTTCCCCAATATCAAACATAGCAAGCGGAGCACCCCCCAGGAGCAATCTATTCCAACGCCACATATTAGGCCCCCACACCTCCTCCCTCTTATTGCCTTGCCAGCGCAGGCCAATTTAGTGTGCTCCATCAGTCACACCCCACTAAAAGCCCTTGAACTGCATCTGCCCAGTACCATTCAGCCCCACCAAAGAGAGCAGATCCCCAGAGGACCCTCAAGGGGATGTTCACATCTCCCATACCTTCTTCAATAGAGGTACCCAACTGCCGCCCTGCAGTTCCACAGCTCTCTTCAACCATCAGGCTCGCAAGCAGTGCAGTCTCTTAGGAAAGTCCACCAGTCCAAGACCCCCCCTTACTACTGGCCTTGCAAGAGTATCCCAACAGACCTGAGATCTCCTCCCTGCCCAGATCCAATCTCTAGCTACCTTCATCAGCTTCTTCACCACCCACACTGGGAAGTCAAGGTAATATGCCACATATCACAGCTTGGAGAACCAATATACATTCAAGATTGACACCTGCCTAGCTAGAGAGATATGGTGGCCTCCCCACCCTTGAAGGGCCTCTTTCCAAATGTTCACCCTGCTCTCCCACCACCCTCTTGGCAGAACAGAGCTATATACAGAGAGGAAGATGCCCAAATACCGCACCACCTCACCAGCAGGGACAATTGTTCCAATGACATCCCCGCCCACAAGCCCATTCCCTAGCACCATTGTCTCACACTTATGCCAGTTGAGCTTTGCCCCCAAGTGGGCCTCATACCATTCCACAGTTTCCTGAAGTGCCTCCACATCTGCCACAGAACCAAGTCCAACCACCATATCATTAGCAAAGGCCCCCACCTTCCACTCTATACCATATATAGAGAGCCCCGCCACCTTTTGGCGAATTCTATCCATCAATGGCTCCAGCGAAAGGGTATAAAGAATAGGGGACAGAGGGTCCCCCTGAGGAACTCCTCTTCCCAAGGAAAATGCCCTCCCATGGTGACCATTATATGTCAGAGCTGTCCTACTGCTCTCCAGCAGACCTAACATAGAGGCCCTAAACCCTGGGGGAACCCCAATATGGTCCAATACCTTGCCCAGCCACACCCACTATACATGGTCATAGGCCTTCTCCTGGTCCAAAAAGACCAACCTTCCATCCAAGCCGCAAGCCCGAGCCCCCTCAATAACACCATGAACCCATGCAGTCCCATCTCTTATAAGTCTGCCCTCAACAAAGCCCCGCTGCTCCTCCCCCAGCACCTGTTGGGCAACTTTCTGCAGCCTTGCAACAATCACCTTAGTCACCAACTTCCTATCTATGTCCAGAAGCATGATCAGCCTCCAGTTCTTCCAGTCTTCCCTCCTCCCCTTGTCTTTGTACAATAAGGCCACCAGCCCGAGATCCTGCTCTCCAACCCACTCACCTCTCTGAAGAACATGGTTATAGAGAGCAGCCATCTCACCCAATACTCTGGGGACATTTACCATCTTCTTCCAGAAGTCCCATGGTAGCCCATCCTCCCCTGGTGCCGTCTCAAGTTTAGTTGCTGCCAGGACACTTTGGATCTCCTCTCCCTGCACTGGTAAGATCAAGTTACCCAGTCCAGCTACTTGCAGAGGCCTTCACTCTTCAAGTATATCTGCAATTCCTGCTTCATCAACACCCCCTTCTTCCTCACTCCACAAGCCCTGCCATCTCTCCTTCAACTCCCCTAAGATTTGTTGTGTGCTGCATAACATGTCCCCATCAGTATCCAGAACCCCATCCCACTGATGTCATACTCTCCTAGCTTTGAGAAGTCTTGATAAGTACCTAGAAGGCTGCTCACCCTCCTCAAGCCCCTGCCATCGTAGTCTTGCAGCCATGCCCTGCATATGAGTCTCCTCCTCTTCCCTCAACACCTGCTGTAGTTCCACTATCTCCAATTTCGCCCTCTTGATCCTCCAATCCTCCACTCCAGCAACAGTGAGCAAATTCGCCCAATCCATTAGTAATCTCCTCAGCCTGCTGGAAGTATACCTCGTATACCTCCTCCTCTGCCTCCTGGCCTCCCTACCAGCCTCTCCCCAATAAACCCTCACAGCCTCTTTCAATCTCATCCAGCAGACATCCACTGGCAGACCCTCACACCCCCAATTAAAAACCTTTGCCTGAATGTCCTCCACTCATGATTCCCACAACCCCTTCTCAGCCAGCAGGGAGGAGTTAAGATGCCAATGTCCAGGTCCATCTCCACTCCCCCCAAACTGCCCCTGCCCCAAAAGTCCCCAGTGATCAGACCATGGGCACCACTCTACTTCCAATGCCCTCCAAACATCTGAACCCCAACACTCTGCTATCAGAATCCAGTCAATCCTCATGCCCAAGCCATTCACCTAGTGCGTATAGACCCTGGTCTCCCCCCACCTAGTTCTGCCCATATCCCCCAAGGAGCTCAGCATCTCCACCTCCTCCCATGCATTCAGACCTCCACTTCTACCCCCAGCACTCCTTCCTCCATCAGTCCTGTCCAGACGCAGATCCCTAACTATGTTAAAGTCCCCACCGAGCACGTTGACCCCTTCTTCCAAGAGAATACCCTCCTCTAGTAGCCCTCTAATCCATGCAGTCCTCTCACCCCTATCCACAGGGCAGTAGCAAGAGCCCACCTTCACTGATTCCCACTCTGGCCAATACCAATCTCCCCAGACCAAGCGATTCCCCCAGCTCCTGATTCCCCCCAAGTCACCTCTACCCTTTCTCACCAAAATCGCTACCTTTCTAAACCAAGCAGCAGCCCCACTCCATTCCCTAGTCCATTCAACATGATCATCCTCATCTTCACATCGAACATCTTGTAGTAAAAAGAGATCAGCCTCCAATCCCTTGAGCCAAGTAAAAATGTTCCTCCACCGCCCAGCGCTCCTTAACCTATTCACATTCAATGAGAAAATGTTGGTTGTACTGTTCATAAGGAATAATGTTATATCATGGTCCCATCCTCTACAAGTCTGCATTCCACTTCTCCTACACCACATCCAAGTCATGTTCAGCAGCTAGTTCCTTCTCTCCTGCTTCCTGTGCTACCAATGCTCCCAGAAGTTCTACCATTGCCCCATCTTCACGCTCCTCAAATTCCTCATGGTACTCCAGACAGGCCTCCTGCCAGAGCTGTAAACCATGATGCTCTGCCCAGCAGTAGGCCACCCGCTCACCAGCAACCACCCTCAGCTCTGCTTTCCTCACCTCATCCACCTCATACCCTTTCTCCTTCAGGAAAATACCCAGAATCTCCACCTTCAGTGCCTCCACCATTCCATCACTATGCAAAATCTGTGCCCAATGCTCCTCAGGCATCACCCGCAGATCTACTTCTCCCAAAGCATCTGCTGCGAGATTATCCATCACCTTGCGCATCTACAACAAGTTCCCCACCTCCTTTCCCCCTAGAGTCCCTAGCTGCCCTGCATCTAGCATTGTAGTGTCAGCACCTACACTGGCAGCCTCATCCCACTCTTTCTCAGAAACATCCACCAGCTCATCCTCACCAACCACCACCACCTGACCCTCTTGCCCCACATCAGGGACTCCAAAGCACACCTGCTGGGCCCCCTGCATCTGTGTATCCTCCGTTGACCCTCTCTTCCCACCTGGGCCCCTCCTGATAAGTGGGGGGGGTGTGGCATCCAACTCCGGCTCCCACACTTCGAAGGTACCATCAGCAAACAGGTTCTTGTCCATCTTCCCCCCAGCCCCTGCCTCCTTTGCCTCTACCTCCTCTCCTCCTTTACCAGCCCAGACACTGGTCCCCACACCTCCAGACTCCTCAGTTCCAACTGATGTTTTCTTCTCCCCTCCAGTCATACTCGCCAAAAGCTCTCTCTGCCTCTTGTATCCCTGGGCCCGCTCCCACTGCTTCTTATCCATATGGACATGCTTCCTGCCCACAACCTCCAGATGTGTCGACTCCTTGTACAGTTTCCATGCTGCCATCCTTCACTCTACAGCATCCCCCAACTCCTCCAGCGCCTCCAACAAGTCCTCCTCCTCCTCTTCACTCCCTTTCACCCTCGACATCTTGCAGACAAAGGCCCTCTACATCAGCACTGAGGGCCAGTCACTCACCTTCCCCATGGCCTCCTTTCCCGCCAACCAAATCCTGACATCTATGTCTCCTGTCCTGATCGCAGTCCCCTCCCACACCTGAAAGCCGATGTCCACTATGTCGCTATACTCAATCATCACCTCCTCCACCCTCTTCCTCATCTCCTCTTTAGTCACCGTAGGTACTCCCTTCACCAGAAGCTGCACTACCCTGGGGTCCCATCACAGGCACTACACTATGGGGACCACCACCTCCCCAACCACAATGCTAGTCTTCAATGCCTCATCCAGTTGACCTGCCTCCTCAAAGCCCACCTCAACCCCCTCCAGACCCTTTAAGAACTTCACTGAAGCTGCCCTAGCCACCTGCTTCAAAATAAGCCCCAGAACCATCCTTGCTGTCACTGCCAAGCCCTGGAAGCACAAGGTCACCGCAAACTCCGAGATCGATTTCTTGAGTAACGGGGCCACCGCCAGCCCTGTTACACCATCTGCCAGGTCCCCCTTCCACATCGGGAACCCCTGTCCCATCTGGCCATCAGCCATCACATCTCTTTTTTTTGCCAGATCTGCCATCACACCACCATCAGCAGTCCTGCCACTACCCCCAGTAGTCCCTCCACTTCCCCCTCCTCCCACCAGTGAAGGTTCAGCTCCCCCAGCATCCTCAGCCTTCTGCTTCCCCTTCCCTCCAGCCTGATCCCTGCAGGCTCCCATCAGCCAACCTCCAGTCCTTAGCATATCTGCAAAGCTCTGCCCCTGCTGTCCTCTAGCCCCTCCACCAGTGCTGCTGCCACTACCCGAGCTGCCCAGTCCACTCGAGCCACCGAAAGACCCCATCCCCAGCCCATGTCTCCTCCTAACATATTGCCAGTCGAAAGCCCCAGGTCTACCTGACCTGGTACACACCTTGGCTTACTTGCTGCTTGACATCTTCTTAGTATCTTTCTCCAATAAATGACTGGAAAGTGTATTGTGAAAGTGTGTGTAATGTGAATTGTAGCAGAGAAAGATATAAGAGGGTTACTTGTTAGAGTAACTATTATATAGTTCTGGAAGGGTTCTCTGGGAGTTCTGGATATTCTGGAAGACTGTTTTCTTAAGATCAAGATCAATTTCATATAGAGTATATCCTCTACACTTATTGATTTCAAGATCAGATTAACATCTCAACCAAAGTCCTTTTTTGGACTAGTTCTAGATATTCAGGATTTTCCATATTTCAGGAAGTTTAAGAAATTAAGACCAGCTTAGTTAAATCAGCATATTTCTGCAGACAATACTTAATTAGAAAATTTCATAATAGGGTTAGGAGTGGGATCTAATGGAGAGCAGATTTACTTAAGAGTGGTTTGTGGGTTATTAAATAGGTTTATTCACTATTTATAATATTGCTATACTAGGAGTAGTTATGTGAAGAGATATTGTAGAGAAGTGCTCAGAAGTTGTATTCAGATTGTTCAAGTCTGAGATTCTGAGATCTGAGAGAGGTGGTATTTATACTAGTGAGAGGCTATCTGAATAGTCTTTGATGACATCACTATTGATGATATCATCTCTAGTAAAGTCTGAGCAGTTTTCTGACTTCTGATATCATCAGTTTCAAAGGTGTTGTCATCTCTGTCTTTTGCAAAATTAAGGCTATTCTTGGTAATAGTGATTGTATAAGAATAATAGATCTTAGTTCTCTTTTTTTTGGGACTATTGGTGTATTTGTGAAGACTGGTTATTCTTGTCTAGGGCAAAGGCTCCCATTATCATAGCTGGGGATTCAAACCTCTTGGAAATGATATTTTCTATAATATGAAGCAATTTCTAATAATAATATCTATCACATAGATGGGCTTGAGATTGGTTTTGACAATATTAGCTTTCTTGAGTTCAGATGAAGTATCTATCATTCTCTAATAGAAGTGATACAGATAGAGCAAATAGGGTTATTCAAATGTGTTTTGCTTCTACTAAGTAATGAGGTCTTATGTAGTTATAGTATATCTTGGTCTTGAGTTAATAAGTATAGTTCATAAACCTTTGATAGATGAGATAGAGTTCTTCTTATCTCAGTTTGAGTTTGGTACTTCAGTTTTCTTTTATAATAGTATAATATACTAAAACTAGTTGTAGAGATTCAGGATCAGTCTTATGGTTATAGTACTTCTTCTGATATTCTTGTATCTTAGCAGTAGGTTCTTATGCTTGCTGGTATATTTTGTATAACTAGGTGATCTCTTCAGTAACTTGTTTTGTAGTCTCACATGTGGTTTCTGAATTGGTTCTGAGGATGATATACAATTTTAGTAGCTTGGAGATTGTATGCTTATAGTAACTTTTATATTATTTTTAGCAACTTTCTGTCTTATATCTTTTAGCCAATAGTTAGTCAATATGTAAAGTCCTTAAAAATATATAAATACCCCCAAGTAAGCAACTCAATAAAGGACAGAATTTATACAATATCAGGTAAGAGAATAATTAAGACTTAAAGTCTATAGTATATAGATAAGTCTCTGAATAACTTAAACTAAAAAGACCACATCTAAAAATAGATGTTCTGAACTCTATAAATACTTGAACTCTAAAGAATCTAAATATAATTCTCAGAACCTAATTATATCTAAGAAGGATATATTAAAAGACTTAGACTTTAAGAATTAAAGTCTGTAATTGTTAAATTATTATCCAAGTTTACCAGAAGGAGACTAGATCAATTAGAAGTATAACAAACAGTACTTAGATATTAAGATAGTCACTTCCTCAAGCTACAGATATCTGATATAAGTACCTTTAAATCATTGATAATAAGGATCATTAATTTAAAAGATACAATTACTATAACAGTAAAGATACACTATTATAGTACCTGAGATTATAAGAATCTTCTTCAAGTCTATCTTCTATTACTATGGCCTATTATGAGTAATTATCAGTAATCATGACCCCAAGTTCACTAGTCACTTTTGGCAAACTTTCTTCAAAACTCTAGGAATCTAATTGGCTATATCTACTATCTTTTACCTATAAACAGATAGACAAACTGAGTATATGAATAGAATTCTAGAATAAATACTCAGAAATTATATTTCTTATGAGCAAGATAATTAGGATTATTACTTAACTTATATAGAATTTGTATATAATAATACTATCCAATTATCTACTAGTCTTTCTCTCTTTTAGCTACTCTATAGTTAAGACTCCAAGACCTCTGCAAGTCTAGTCTCTTTTAAGGAAAATAGTTAAATATAAGATTCTACTACCAAGAACCTTATAGACAAAATGAATAAACTAATCAATATTACTACTATAAACCTTCAGAAGGCCCAACTACATCAAGTCAAATATGCTGATAAGAAGTATTGTAATATTATCTATATTATTAATAATCAAGTCTTACTATTTACTAAGAATCTCAAGATATAATTTTAAGTCAACTATCTATTAAACAAGTTTCAACTCAAATATATTGAACTCTTTGAGATTACTGAACAAGTCTCTGCATTCTCCTACTATCTCAAGTTATCTGAAATTATAAGAGTATATCTAGTTTTTTATATATCACATCTTAAGTATAGAGGGGAGAAGTCTCCCTAGGAGGATTAGATAGTAGGATAGAGTACTATATTTATATTTAATAGACTAATAATAAATAGTGAAGTCCAAGAGACTATAAATATATATATATCATATCTCAAGACCTGGAACCAATCACTACTCTACCCTGGTTGAATTTCTAAGCCATCTATCTCTATGATTATTAAAGACTATATTGAGTACAAAGTTGAGAAAATTCTTGATAAGTAAATCTACTATCATCATCCTGAATATCTGGTCAAGTGGATGAGCTATCTTAAATATGATGCTATCTGGGAACTATTGATCAATCTCAAGAACTCTCAAGATCTGATTCAAAACTTCAAGATAAAATACATTACCCAATCCATATAGTGACTTTCTTAGATTATCAATGATCTATAGCAATAACCAGTATCTTATATATTAGAAGTTTACTTTGGGACCCTGGAACCAGCAGAATATCTAGTAAATAAGAAGTCTACCAAAATAAAACTACTAGCTGAGTTTAGTTCTTAAGAGAGGGATATAATAATTTTATAGTTATATTTTAGTCTTAGTATTTTTTTCATATCTTTTTGCTAGTCTTTTCTTGTCTTTTTTTATATATTCTACTATGTTCTAGTACTTTCTAAATATCTAGAAATCTTTTCTTAGTACCAAGACTTCACTAGAACATTCTTATCTTTTCTTAATGCTAAGTCTCATATCTTGACTAGTCATGGAACCTTTTGGAATATTATAGAATATTATTAGTTATCTTTACTGAGAACTTATTTCTTGGCTTTTCTCTTTTTTTCTGAGATCCTTCTGGATCTTTCTTTTAGATTCTATATAAATATTCTTATTCTCTACTTGAATAAAGCTTAGAATATTTTCTCTTAAATTTTTTTTGAGAATACTTAAATCTATAAGTGTCTCTTTGAGCTACTTTAGACCTATTAGAATTACTAGTCTCAGCTGCTTCCTCTTAAAGAAACTAGAACTATTACAAAGTCTTTTTAATCTAATTTATAAATTTCTTAGTAAATAATATAATAGAATATTTTTATAAAGTTGAAAATAGATTATTATAATAAACAGCTTAAAGATAAGAATAATATTATATATATTATGAATAATAAATAATAAATAAAAATTTAAACTATAATAGAGTTTTATTAACTAATATATACTGTAAGCACATAACCTCCAAGCCACAGAAATCACACATCACCCTCTGAACAAGCTACCAAAATCACACATGACCTCTGAACAAATATGGAAATCACCTGTATGATCACGAAGCTGAGTCAAACCAAAGTCACAGTACACAAAGCTGAGTCAATACAAAGTCACAGAATATAAGATTCATACAAATAGAATCTTATCAATCAGGACCAAATATATATATATCAAGCACCAAGACATATTGAAATAGAGAACCAAAACAAACAACAAACTACAACTTCTGAACATACACAATATGACTACTGAGATCTACAACTGCATCCATACTGATATTTGGAATGCTATTGTCAACCGAGCTATACCCCCTCTGCCCCTTATGAATATCTATAGCCTGATACTCCTCTATTTTATGGAAGCCTGATGGAATGCTCTGAACATGCTCAATGAGGCCCACCAAATTGGACAAATCTCAAGCTACTACCAGATCAGCTGCCTCCTAGAAGATATAATCAAACATTACCATGATACAGACATCACCCAAATGTCTCAACACCAGAAGCTCATTGCCCACAAACACCAAGAACTCTTCTATGAGTATAGTACTGTTATTCTCTGACTCTGAGTTACTATCAGTGAAATGGTTGCCACTCTGTCCTATGGCCAAATCGATGACATAATATAAGAACTCAACCATAAGTATCTCAAGTATGTCCAGACTATAGACAGAATCTTCCCACACCCTGATGACTACATCCTGCAAATGCCCCAAGTCGGATATACCATGAAGGACATCTACGATATAATTCACTTCGATGAAGATAAAGTAAAAGACAATGATCTCTCTGATGCTGATATGATCTCAAGCCAAGGATCTCTACCAACTTTGATCATACCACCAACCTTACCAATGAACTTACAACAGTTCATAACAGCATATAAGACTTATTGAGACAATGATCACTGGTATAAATACCAACCTATGTTCACCCCTGATTACTTCAATTATAATGAAGAGACCAGAGAACACAACCTGTACCTCCAGACAACTCTCGAGATTGAACCAACTACTCTACTATCCAAGTATGAGTGACATGAACTATAGCCACCAGCTTACTATAACCCTGCAACTCATAGTTGTAAGTGCACAACCTCCAAGCCACAGAAATCACACATCACTCTCTTAACAAGCCACTGAAATCACATGCGACCTCTGAACAAATCTGGAAATCACCTGCATGATCACGAAGCTGAGTCAAACAGAAGTCACAGTACACAAAGCTGAGTCAATACGAAGTTACAGAACACAAGATTCACATAAACGGAATCTTACCAATCAAGAACAAATGCATATATACCGAGCCCTGAGATGTGTTGAAGCAGAACTAAAACAAATAACAACTACAACTTTCAAACACACAAACATGACCACTGAGATCTACAACCACATCTATGCTGACATTTGGAATGCCATTGTCAACTGAGCTACACTCCCTCTGCCCCTCATGAATATCCATAGCCTAGCACCCCTCTACTTCATGGAAGCCCAATGGAATGCTCTGAACATGCTTAATAAGATCTACCGGATTGGACAAATCTCAAGCTACTACCAGATCGGCTACCTCCTGGAAGACATGGTCGAATACCACTATGATATAGACATTACCCAGATGTCTCAACACCAGAAGCTCATCACCTACAAACACTGAGAACTCTTCTATAAGTATAGCACCTTTATCTCCTGCCTCCAAGTTACTACCAGCGAAATGGTTATTACCCTATCCTATGGCCAAATCGATGACCTCAACCACAAGTATCTTGAATACGTTCAGACTACCAACAGAACCTTTCTGCACCCCAACAACTACATCCTGCAAATGCCTCAAGTTAGATATGTCATGAAAGACATCTATGATATAATCTACTTCGATAAAGATGAAGCAGAAGACAATGATCCCTCTGATGCCAACATGACCTCAAGCCAAGGATCTCTACCAACCCTGATCACACTGCCAACCTTGCCGATGAACTTACAACAGTTTATAACCACATATGAGACTTATTGGGACAATGACCACTGGCATGAATACCAACCTGCATTCACCCCCAATTACTTCAAATACAATAAAGAGACTGGAGAACACAACCTGTACCTTCAGACAACCCTCGAAGTCAAACCAACAACTCCACCACCTGAGTACGAGTGACACGAACTACAGCTGCCAGCTTATTATAACCCTGTGACTCACAGTACTATAACCTATAAAAGATATGCAGATAGTGAATCTAATGAAAGTGAAAACAATACACCCCTCCTTTGCCCACCAACACCTTATCCAGCATACAAGACAGACGATGCTATCCTATGGGATGGAGATAAAGTTCTAATATATTATTATCTCAGCCAACAAGGAGAAGTAATCTGCAAACCACTCTTCCTAGATGACTACTTCATTAGAAATGATGTCATCGATAGTGATGTCATCGAAGACTATCCAGACAGTGCCTAAACCTATAAATAGCTTAGCAGTCATAGTATAGTTAGATTAGCCTTTTTTTTTTTTTTTTTTTTTTTTTAATAGACTCATGTCCTGCAGATTTTTATTGGAAGGGAACCTAGACTATATAGGCCAAAACCCTCCCCCACCACTCACCAAGTACTACCCCCCCATTAACCTAGGCTAGCTATTGTCCAGCAGCTTGACTATACCAGATGCAGCAGGGCCTATGTTGGCCTGCATCTCATTCTGCACACTATACTCTCCCTACCACCAGGGGAAACCCAACCATACACCAATGACCGAAAGTGTATGCCTGAGAACCCAACATATGTATAAGGCCATGCCCAAGCTGAATAGAATAGCCCCTATCACCCCAAAGAGAATGACAGGCAAAGAAAAACCCTCATCAAAGCACAACATGGTGAGTAGGGCCTGGTTCTCCCAGTTGAGGTGAGTAAAGGACTTATACATGAGGTGGGAGGAAACCCTCAATACCCCACTACTCAAGCCTGTGGGCCTCGATCACGTTGCCATGTCAGCTCCCAGTTCCAGTTGAGTGCAGCCAAGACACTTGAAATAGGTAGCCTCAGGCCCCCTGACTCCCTCTAATAACTGGGGCCTCACCCCGCTACCCACCAAAAGAAGCCAAGAGTGTCACCTACCACCTAACTGCACCGCACCAATCAAAAGGCTCCACCAAAGCAGTACCTGCTCCAGCCCTGATGACCACCCCCAGCCTGGCACTCTACTGGTTCACTGTTATCGCCCTTCCTCCTATCTGTGATAGCCATCTCCCCTCCCAACCTGATACCACCTGAAAAGCAGTCACCTATGCTAGAACCGCGCTTGCTGGGAAGCTCACCAAAGCCAGAGGGCCCCACCACAGGTACCGAGGACCTGCAGGTAATCTATACTGAACACTTGATGCCCAAGGTCAGCTGACTCCCTATGTAGTTCGAGACACACTGAGACAACTCCTTGTTGGCAACGGCAAAAGGAAGAAGGCGCCGCACCAAAATGGGTACACCCCAGATGCAGCTGAAGATACCAGAATCTATGAAAAAGTAGAGGAAGCACCGATCTGACACCAATAAAGGGGTAACTCATCACTATTGCCCTCCTCTCACTATGCCCCTGCAGGTACAGCAAACCAACCCGAGGTAGAGGGGGTAATAATAGGGGAAAGGGAACTCGGAAGGTCGCCTACCAAACCTTGTGACCAGTAAGGTAGCAGAGAAAGGAGCTGGTTAGATTAACCTTGTATGACATAACTGTGAACTGACTCAGCAGTCAGATGATCTCTTGACATGCCAGATTACTCTTATACTACGTGACTGCATTCCGACTCAGCAAAGTACTTAGTGCTATATCCATATCTAGTATAGTCCAGATAGCTCCTTACTAGTATAAATACCCCCTCCCCCAGACCTCAGAATCTTAGACTTGAACTAACCTGAACAATCTGAATATAACTCCTAAGCACTTTCCCACAATATCTCTTTACACAACTACTCCTAGTATAGCAATATCATGAATAGCAAATAAACCTATTTAATAACCCACAAACCACTCTTAAGTAAATTCACTCCCTGTTAGGTCTCACTCCTAACCCCATCACGAAATTTCCTAATTAGGTATTGTCTGCAGTGATATGCCAATTCAACTAAGCTAGTCTTAGTTTCTTGAACTTCCTGAAATATAGAAAATCCTGAATACCTAGAACTAGTCTGAAAAAGGACTTTGGTTGAGACATCAATCTGATCTTAAAATCAATAAGCATAGAGGACATACTCCATACAAAATTGATCTTGATCATAAGAAAATGGTCTTCCAGAATATCTAGAACTTCCAGAAAACCCTTCCAGAACTACGTAATGGTTACTCTAAAAAGCAACCCTCTTACAACTTGGTAGCAGTGGTTTACAATCTAATTCTGCTTCAAGATGCTTCCTCACCCCACTACAAAACCTTCTGCGAATTCCTACAAGTTGGTATAAAGCCCAACCTCTGAACTGGAATTTATTCTGAACCATCTAACAATCTGGAGCAAATTGAACCTGACATACAAGGACAATTTGACCTCCACACCTGCAATAAGTAGGACAAACTTCATTCAAAGAAAGAAGTACTCCGATTAAACTAGCAAATAGGTGAAACCCTATTCACCGAACTCCTTGCCCTACACCCAGCAAGTCAAGATAAAGAAGGTCTTATAGAAGCCTTCTTTACTCTTCTCAATAAGAGTTTTGTCAGCTCCACAAACCTGAGTGACCTAGGATAACCAGCAGCAGTCTTTCTAGCCTTAGTTTCTCATGAAGCCCAAGCCTCTGTAGCCAAGTGGCTCAACTCTACTGACTTTCACTGAATCAGGACTAAGACCGCATTATACTACCGATTTCAAAACAGCAAGGCCCGCCATATTCTTAAGGAAGAAGTAAGAGAAACCCTTCATCAACTACCTAATCCTGAACCTGAAGCAGGCCCTGCTACAGCCCTACCTGAATCTGAAACTAATACCAAACCAGAACTTGACTTTGAATTAAGTCCATCTGAAATCAGATATATAACTGATTCTGTCTATTTTGACGTGGAGCAAACTCAATTACACAGGGACCAAACCAAAGAGGAGGAGGAGTATCTCAGTGAATTTGATCTCAGATACACCACCGAAGGAGACATACCTCCATCAGGCCAGAATATATCCACATAGCAACAAACAACTATCTATCAAGCCCTTACTCCAGACCTACAACTATTACTCCAGCAACTTACACAGATCCAAAGAACCCCATCATACTCTACACCAGTACCTCAAGTAGTATCAGTAACACCACTACTAGCAGTCCAACTGCCTCCAGTAAACAATATGGCAAATCAACAGATTCTAGACCTCACAGCCCAGATAGTCATAATGGCAGCAACCATTACTACCTTAGTCAAACAGACCCGACCTACAAAAAATCTGAGTCTACCTACCTTCAATGGTACTGCACAAGAAGTCTAAAGCTTCATTAGTGTAGTTGACACCAACTTTGAAGCCAATCAATGGACCAATGAACGAGTCACTGACTATGTTCTGACAAACAATCAAGACCACACTCTGGAACAACTCTTTGCTACCACTATAGCCTATGTCTACTGAGTTGTTACATTCTTCCGAGGACCTGCTGAAGAATGGTGGTGAACTCTTCCCAAAAAACCCCTCACATGGGATACTCGACCTGCAGTAGTTGCTCAGAATACAGCAAATAATGCCCCAGGATATGAAGCCCATCCTGCAGCCCCTGAACTTAAACAACTTATGATTGCTCAATATCACAGCAAAACCATGATCGCTGAATCCTGAGTAAAACTCTGCAATCTTAAATTCGATATACATGGTAAGGAGGAATTCAAAACCTTTTGTACAAAACTCGAGCCACTCCTGAATACTGTTGGCCTAGGATATATTGCCAATGATGAAGCACAAAATGGTATAAGAGCAGATCATCTATTTGATGCCCTGCCTGAATGGCTTACTAGAAAAATCTGAGAACAAGGATGCCCAGTTGGGTGTGACCACCAACAATGGTGCCTGGCAAGAATCAAGACTATGGTCAAGCAGATCCTAACAGCTGGACCCATTCTGCCCTGAAGACAATTCAACAACAAGAAAAAGACTTGGACCAAGAAAGAAGAACTCAAGCATGAAGCATCCTGAGCTCCCTCAACATCCACTTCGTGGACACCCAGAAATCATGAACCTACTCAGCTGAGTACCTTCAAGAAACTCACTGAAGGCAAAAGGAATGAACTTAGAAGAAGCAGAGTATGCTTCTATTGCCAAAAGACAGGACACATGGCCAGTACCTGCCCTAACCAAAAACCCTGAACAGCAACATAAGCAACTGTTACCACTCTGTACCACCTCAACAATCTGACCACCAGAATACTAGACTTTGTCAAGTTAAGACAAACTACTAAGGCCCCAACCAAAGGAAGTCAAAAAGCAGCTGGATATGACCTGTATGCAGCCGAAGAAGCTATAGTCTCTAACTAAGAAGTTAAATAAGTCTATACAGGAATTAGTATCCAAATTCCTGAAGGACATGTTGGAAGAATATGCTGTCACAGCAGCCTAGCATTGAAAGGACTCTCAGTAGAAGGAGGAGTCATTGACAAAGATTATACAGGCGAAATTATTGTCCTCATCTGAAACCACAGTTGGACACCCTTCAAGATCTCTATAGGCTTCTGTATCACCCAGATCCTATTTGAAAAAATTGAGTCAAACCTGACAGTCAAGGAAGTTCCTGAACTACTGCCCACTATCTGAGGATCCAAAGGATTTGGTTCATCAAACAAGGCCCCAGTCCAATCTACTATGAACAAAGGAGAACAATTCTACAAGAAAATTGAAGATGGATATATACCAAGTGGCTGATGCCCCCATGGCATTAGAATGTACTCTTCCCAAATGATTGATGATTGCTTCTCTTGTGTCAACGAACTGGCTCAAAGAAGAACCAACAGAAGGAAAGCTCCTATAACCGAAATTATCACTATTGGATCAGACAAACTGCTTACACTTAAAGCTTTTGTCAACCGAGCACCTGTCAAGATCATGATAGACAGTGGTGCCTCAGGCAACTTCATCAATGAAGAAACAGCCAACAGACTCAAGGTCTTCACCTCTCCGGTACAACAAACTCAAGCAGTTGCCACAGCTGATGGAACCTCACATGTCATTAGCAAGGAAGTCTGCAATCTACCCTTCTGAATTGGTGACTATCGAGTATATATTACCCTCTAGATCGTACCACTCCCTGACAACAAAATCATCCTTGGAACTCCATGGTTAAAACAAGAGAACCCTATGATCAATTGGGTAAACCATTCTCTAACCATCAAGAAAGGATGCCACAATTTCAAGCTGTAAGGCGAAAAGGACCCACTCAACTCTAGTGATTCTGGACCAAAGATCACCCACATCAATAAGCTATAACTCAAGAAATTAGCCAAGAAATGCCCTCTCTTCACCATCTCCATCTGCCCATCCAAAGGAGAACCTGAGAACTCTGAAGAAGACTTTTCCAAAGTTAACAGCCATGTAAGACCCCTACTCCAGAAATTCCGAGACATATTCCTGAAGAAACTCCCAAAAGGCCTACCTCTCAAATGAGCAGTGGACCATGCCATCAAGACTATTCCAGATGCCAAGCCAGCCTTCAAGTCAATCTACCACATATCTCCAAGAGAAATCGATATACTCAAGAAAGAAATTGATGAACTTCTGGAACAAGGATTCATCAGACCCAGTGTATCACCCTATGGTGCACCAGTCCTCTTTATTATCAAGAAAGGAGGAGACCTGCTAATGTGCATTGATTACCATGACCTCAATGAACAGACCATCAAGAACTATTGCCCACTATCCAGAATCGATGAAATATTCGATAGGCTTACCAACCCACAATTCATGAGCTCTTTTGACCTATGAAATGGTTACTGGCAAATTGCCATGAAAGAAGAAGACATCTACAAGACAGCCTTTCAAACCCACTATGGATACTTTAAGTTCCTGGTTATACCCTTTGGCTTAACTAATGCTTCTGCAATCTTCCAGACACTGATAAATACTATTCTGCACCCATATCTGGACAAATTCATTGTTGTCTACATTGATGATATCCTAGTCTTCAGCAAAACCCTGGAGGAATATCTTGAACACCTCAAACTAGTATTACTGAAACTCTGAGAAAACCGACTCTTTGCAAAACTCAGCAAGTGCGAATTTCTCTTGAAAGAAATCCAATTCCTTGAACACATTGTCATACCAAATGGAATCAAAGTGGACCCCAGCAAAATCTCTGCAATTAAGGATTGGCCCAGACCCAAGAAGCTAAAGGACCTATAGTCATTCCTGGGATTAGCAAATTACTATAGATGATTTGTTGCCAACTTTGCCAAAATTACTACCGCTCTTATCCAAATGACCAAGCACAACAAGAAAGGAGAACAGTCCTGGACCATGAAATAAGAAAAAGACTTCAACAATCTTGCAAATTGGAGACCTGAACAAGATACAGCTTTCAAGCATTGAAAGATACCTTGATAATCACTCCAGTACTTCAAGCAGTAAACCCTGCCCTACTATATGAAGTTACTACTGATACCTCTGATCTAGCTCTTGGAGCAGTACTCATGCAAGAAGGACACCCTGTGGCCTATCATTCTCACAAGTTTAATGATGCCAAAATCAACTATGCAACTCATGAAAAGAAAATATTAGCCATTGTAGATACCCTGATCAAATAGCAACCATACCTAGAAGGAGCACACTTTACTATATTGACTGACCACAAGTCATTAGTCAACATCAAGATACAGACTACCCTTTCTCAAAAGCAAGCCAGATAGATGAAAGTCCTTACCAACTTTGACTACAAAATCCAGTACTGCCCTGGTAAGGAAAACATCATTACTGATGCAATCTCCAGACTACCTATTGAAGAAGTTATCCAAACTCTTACCCTGGTTACAAACTCCATCATGGAACAAATTATCATAGCATATGCTGATGATAAAGAAGCTCAAGCACTCTGAGAAATTCTGAACAGTGACAATACTGACAAGCATACTTGATATCATCAATACTAACTCAAGGACAATGCTATTTACTACAAGGATAGACTATATATTCCAAACAACTAAGATCTCTGAAGGACTATCCTATTTGAATGTCATGATGCACCTACAGCTGGACATTTAGGATTTGACAAATGCTATGAAGTTATTTCCTGAAACTTCTATTGGCCCTGCATGGCAGATTAGCTAAAGACTTACATCACTTCCTGTAATGCCTGCCAATGAAACAAGTCCTCAACACTGGCAAAACCTGGTCTACTCCACCCTATCTCAGTACCATCCACTAATTAGAAACAAGTCTCTATGGACTTCATTATACAACTACTCTGAACCAAGAATAGAAAAGATGCAATTGTTGTCTTTATGGACTATCTCAGCAAACAAGCCCACTTTGTCCCAACTACTACTACTGCAACAGCACTAGACATAGCCATACTCTTGTTTGACAATATCTTCCACTATCATAGTCTTCCTAAGATCATTATTAGTGACTGAGACCCGAAATTCACCAGCCATTTTTGGAAAGTTCTCCATATACACCTTGGAATAAAACTTGCACTATCCACAGCCTTTCACCCTGAAACTGATAGCCAAACTGAAAGAATGAACTGAACTCTGGAACAAATGCTAAGGAACTATATTTCCTACTGACAAGATGATTGGCATAAACACCTCACCGCAATCAAGTTTGCCTATAACAACAGCAAGCAAGCCTCTTTTGGAATGACCCCATTCTTTGCCAACACTGGACAAAACCCAAACACCCCTCTGACACTTATCTGAACTACTGACGAACCCTCCACAGTCAAAGCTATTGAAGAATTCCTGCTCTGAATACGTAATCTAAGCCAGATCATGATTGAGAATTTATCACAAGCTCAAGAACAACAATCATAGTATATCAACCAATACTACCATAAAGAAACCTTTGATATTAGCAAAAAAGTTCTACTAGATATCTGAGGATACCGAGTTGACAACTTCAAGCACAGACTATCTACAAAGCTGAACAGTAAGTTCATTGGACCATTTGAAGTTATTGCACAAGTCTCTCTAACCTTCTACAAATTGGTGCTACCAGATACCATTAAGATTCACCCAGTCTTTAATGTCCAACATCTCAAGCAATATAATGACAACAATGATAAGCTATTCCTAAACCAAACCATGAAACCACCTACATCTGTCATTATTAATGACCAAGAAGAATATGAAGTTGAACAAATCCTCAACAAACATGGCTACAAGAACTACCTTGAGTACCTTGTCAAATAGAAAGGATACCCAATTCATGATGTAACTTGGGAACCCAAGACCAATCTCCAGAATGCTACTGACTTAGTTCAGGAATATAATTCTCTGAATAACTGAAACCTGAATACTCTGACACCTATCAGTATATAATATATTACCCTTCCAAATATTATAATTATCATGAATAAATCAAAAACTCAGCAAGTTAAGACAAAACAATACCGACCCTCAGAAAAATAGCAAAACTGAAAGCAAGCCTATTCTCCCTGTACCACTGGTGGGAAACAAGGCATAGATATTTAAGAAGATTCCTTAGAGGAAATTCTCCAGCAGTGAATGACATCAGAATCACTTCCGGCATATGGTATTGAACACATGACTCTTTAACATGTGAATCCAATGCATTAGGCAACTGTACTACAAGCATGCTACTTTCTGAAAAAATGAACTTTATTGGACTTTTGATCTCCCAAATAGTGTAACAACACTGAACAAAATTAGAAGGCTCCGACGAGAATGTCAAAAGCTAAAAAGGAGAGAGTTATAAGCACACAACCTCCAAGCTACAGAAATCACATGTCACCCTCTGAACAAGCCACTGAAATCACATGTGACCTCTGAACAAATATGGAAATCACCTGCATGATCATGAAGCTGAGTCAAACCAAAGTCACAGTATATAAAGCTGAGTTAACACAAAGTCATAGAACACAAGATTCATATAAACAGAATCTTACCAATCAGGACCAAATGCATATATACTAAGTACCAAGATACGTCGAAACAGAGAACTAAAATAAATAACAAACCATAACTTCTGAATATATACAATATGACCACTGAGATCTACAACTGTATCTGCGCTGACATTTGGAATGCCATTGTCAACCAAGCCACACCCCCTTTGCCCCTCATGAATATCTATAGCCTGGCACTCCTCTATTTCATGGAAGCCTAATGGAATGCTCTGAACATACTCAATGAGGCCCACCGAATCAGATAAATCTCAAGCTACTATCAGATCAGCCACCTCCTAGAAGATATGGTCGAACACTACCATGATACAGACATTACTCAGATGTCTCAACACCAGAAGCTCATTGCCTGCAAACACCGAGAACTCTTCTATGAGTATAGTACTGTTATTTCCTGACTCCGAGTTACTACCAGTGAAATGATTGCCACTCTGTCCTATGGCCAAATCAATGACATGATACAAGAACTCAACTACAAGTATCTCGAGTATGTCCAGACTACAGACAGAACCTTCCCACACCCCAATGATCACATCCTACAAATGTCCCAAGTCGGATATGCCATGAAGGACGTCTATGATATAATCCACTTTAATGAAGATGAAGCAGAAGACAATGATCTCTCTGATACCAACATGACCTCAAGCCAAGGATCTCTACCAACCCTGATCATACCACCAACCTTACTGATGAACTTACAACAGTTCATAACAGTATACGAGACTTATTGGGATAATGATCACTGATATAAATACCAACTCACATTCACTCCCGATTACTTCAATTATAATGAAGAGACCAGAGAACACAATCTGTACCTCTAGACAACTCTCGAGATTGAACCAACCACTCCACTACCTAAGTACGAGCAATATGAACCACAGCCACCAGCTTACTATAACCCTGTGGTTCATAGTACTATAACTTATAGAAGGTATATAGACAGCAAATCCAATGAAAGTGAAGATAATGCACCCCTCCTTTACCCACCAATGCCTTATCTAGCATACAAGACAGATGATGCTATTCTGTGGGATGGTGATGAAGTCCCAATGTATTACTACCTCAGTGAACAAGGAGAAGTAATCTACAAACCACTCTTCCTAGATAACTACTTCATCAGAGATGATGTCATTGTTGGTGATATCATCAAAGACTATCCAGACAGTGCCTAAACCTATAAATAGCTTAGCAGTCATAGTATAGTTAGATTAGTCTTGTATGACGTGACTGTAAACTGACTCAGCAGTCAGACGATCTCTTGATATGTCAGATCACACTTATACTACGTGACTGCATTTCAACTCAACAAGGCACTTAGTGCTATATCTACATTCAACATAGTCCAGATAGCCCCTTACTAGTATAAATACCCCCTCCCCCAGACCTCAGAATCTCAGACTTGAAGATTTGAATAATTTGAATATAACTTCTGGGCACTTCTCCATAATATCCCTTTATACAACTACTCTTAGTATAGTAATATTATAAATAGCGAATAAACCTATTTAATAACCCACAAACTACTCTTAAGTAAATCTGCTCCCCATTAGATCTCACTCCTAACCCTATCACGAAATTTCCTAATTGGGTATTGTCTGCAGCGATACATCAATTCAACTAAGCTGGTCTTAGTTTTTTAAACTTTCTGAAATACAGAAAATCCTGAACATCCAGAACTAGTCCGAAAAAGGACTTTGGTTGAGACGTCAACCCAATCTTGAAATCAATAAGCATAGAGGACATACTCCATACAAAATTGATCTTGACCATAAGAAAATGGTCTTCCAGAATATCCAGAACTTCCAGAAAACCCTTTCAGAACTATGTAACAGTTACCCTAAAAAGCAACCCTCTTACATATACTATACTAAAATAAATAATAATAATATAGAATAGGAATTAAATAATATAGATATAAGTAATACTGTGATATAATTAATAATGTAATTATAATAGTCAGGTGTTAATATTTAGTTATTAAGTCATTAATTTGTGTTTTGTTACTAGTTAAGCTCAAATGTTCTCACCAGCACCCACAATCATCCTTCTAGGGGGGCCGTCAGGCAACCAATGGGACATCTTGTCCACACACCTGGAGAGGTGAAAAATACTGATCATTTATATACAGAAGATCGCACAGACCGCAACGCTGTTACAGCCTCCATCAATCTCCGGTTGGCATGAACGCCAGTACATCCCGTTTGATGTCATAATTACCTTCGGCTTTGAGAGCTCCCTCGAACGATGCCTATATATTAATAAGTAGGCTGGTTTATTTCATCCTATCGATGACGTAGATGAAATGTAATAGACAAATGATGACCTCGACAATGTCCCAAAATGCTTGGTGTTGGATCACGTGGCTGGATTAAAACATTCAACCGGATGGCGACGAAATGTGTTACAACTTAAAAATATTTTCGCGTTCACTCCCTTCCTTTGTTCTGCTATGCACAATATGGTGGTGAAGTGATGGGTTACGGGAAGAATGTCCCTTGGGCACCGCAAGTGTCAAGATCGAGTCTGTACCTGAAAATCGGAAATTAAGCAAGGGGAGATTGCCCAATCAGAATTGCTCAAATTATCTGCCTTTCGTTCCTGTCAATCCTTCTTGCCTTCGACATTCCGATCTTTTCTTTTTCCTGGCCACCCACCTACCCTTACCCTCCTCCACATGACTTCGATTGAATACAGCACCCTAGGCGGTCAGCGCCGCCCGGGGGGCCTTTTCCGCCAGCTCAACACAAAGGCGAAAATAGGCATCGCCTTGGCCCTCCTGCTCATCCTCATCCTGGCCATCGCCATCCCTTCCTCTGAAAGCTCCAAGTCTATGCCTACCAACGCCGCTTCTGCCTCTGTAGACGGCCTTACCAAGCAGAATCTGACCAACCACAATGTCGCATCAGTCACCTCGAGTCCCAGCCCCTCGTCCACTCTGGCTGCCAACAGCTCCGAAGTCGCGGCTGTCAAGCCCGGCGGCAACTTCCTGGAAGAGGAGGCAAAAACCTCCGCGACAGGGCACGGTTCCGCCTCCGCCACCGCCACCGCCACCACCACGTTCGAGGACTACGCCGAGGAGTACACCGAGGAGTACATCGAAGAGACGGAGACCGCCACGCTCACCGATTCAGCCTCAGAGGCCACTCAGACCGGCGATTTCTCCGAGGACTTGTATGAGGACGAGACTCTGTTCGACTCGGAAGAGCCCATGGCCACCCTCAGCTACACTATTCCCGAGCCCACGGAAGTCCTGGATGACGTCTATGCCGATCAGGACATACAGTACCTTAAGGACGAGGAAGAAGTCCACACCACCTCCGAATCCGAGGCCACCGTCACCCCGACCGCCGAAGACGATGGAATATCCGTAACCCCCTCCTCGACCGAAGAGCCCGCCTTTTCCATCGCCACCGCCTCGCCCGATGCCCCCGCCGACTTCAAGGAGGAGGAGGAGGAGGAGGAGGAGGAGGAGGAGGAGGAGGAATTCGTGAGCGATGATGTCGTTGTGACTCACGAAGCTCCCGTTCCCGGTGAGCCCGTGATCCTGACCGACGCCGAGGGACACCAATACCAGGACGTGGCGAGCGCGAACTACACGAGTGAGTCCGAGGAGCTGTTTGGGGACGGCGAGGGGATCCTGTACAAGATTGTTGGTACTGAGACCGTCACCGCGGAGGGGCCCCAGGAGACCGGCGCGCACGACTTTGAGATAGGCAAGCCCATACCTGGGGACGAGGAATTCATTGACGAGGAGTTCTTCCCTACAATCACTCCGGCTGCCGTCGTGGAGGCAGTCACTCCGACGGCAACGATTACTGCTACGGATGTTGCGACATCCACGGCTACGAATGTAGCGACGGCGATAGTGACAGATGGTGCGGAAGAGGAGGAGTATCTTGAAGAGGAGACTTTGGAACCGGAGTCGGAGCAGGTTGAGGATGAGTTCTCCGAGGACGGCGAGTACTAGATGGGAGAAATTTCTCTTCGCTTTGATAATGCGCCCGTTGTATATTGTTTCACTCGCATATCCCCTCCCCTTTTCCCCTAATACTCGTATTAAAATCTGACAATGTATGTAATTTAGCATCCCCACAGACTTGCTTTCGAGCGCAGCATGGGAGATCATACCCTCCGAATAGAATAACCACTGTGTTTTGACCGCGTATAACGGCTATTTTGATCTGACTTTTTGGGGGTGAGTGGACTGTGGAGTAGCCGAGCGGATGAAGTGACGGGGTTGTGTTCGAAAGTTGATGATTGGTCGGAACTATGCGACGTTGTGCGTGTGGAGTAACGCGTATTGCAAGGTCGAAGAACTTGTAACAAGTTTCTAAGAGAACAAGGAGGGGTAATCGGCAATGTGCGTCCAAGGTATCCGATAGGGGCCTACCGATATATGTGTAGTTTGAGTATGGGGTTCTATCGTGCCGGCGGAATCATTTATTATAGTGCATCATATGAAACAGAGCAAGGAGGGAAAGTCGAGTGATAGCCTCCATGCCAGCGTAAGATTGCCTCGGTATCCCCTCAACGAGGATCATCATCACAAACGCGGGAAGATATTTTCGAGGGTGACCGCCATCAGGGGACTTGAAGCTATTGTAAATGAACTACAATAACCACCTGCCATTATAGATCACAGGCGAGTTGTTCTCAAGTTTGATTTATCGCGACACCAGTTAGACAGGAAAGCTATTTTCAGAAAAGTGCATTATTAGAATTATTAGAACCACGAGATTCGTTTTCACCCATTTAGCACCGGTCTTCAAGTGTGCGTTTCGTCTAACATCCCCGAATCGCCATGACCGTCTCACCCTCAAAAGCGACACCTCGTACTCCATCCACCACTTTGATAATCGTGGAGCGAGGGCACTATGCGTGAGATGGCTTGCATCAAATCGTCCAGAAAGTGACCTCCTATTAGTTAGTATACATAGAAGGATACAGGAAAAAAAAAAAAAAAAAAAAAAAAAAAAAAAAAAAAAAAAAAAAATCCGTATTAAATTCTTATTCTCACATTTTCTGAATCTCCATTTTATCTATCCAACATATACCCTCCGCCACTTACAACTTTTCCATCGCTTTCAACCCACCTTTCGGGACATCAACGTAATGCTCCCACACTTTGCCGATGTGGATCCAACGCTCAATCTCTCCTGGGAGGCCGCAGCGAGGCCCTGGCCGTCAGCATCTTCTCGATTGTCCTGCAACGAGGCCGTCTATACATAAATAAAACCAACTGCATAACTCACAAATGGACCCGATTGATTTTTCGATACGATGGATTGTGCACCAAACGGAGAAAAAGCACACGAGTTTATGAAGTTCTCATTCTTTGTTTGTTTGTTAAGCGATTTCGCCCCTTGCTCAAGGAGCTCATCAGTCGGCTTCAACTGGGCCTGCCGACACGTATTCACAAATCGCATGTTTCCGCGAGTGCCTTTTATGCTAAATTCATTGACCATTCTGTCTATCAAATGCTTAAACAGCTTAGAGTTTCTTTTAAAGCTCTCATTAATAAATAATTATAAAAATAATGTATATTTAATTTGTAGTTTTTCTCTCTCTCTTTTATTGTTGTCAGCTGGCAACTGGTAGACCACTACCAATTATTACTCATCACTGCTAACTAGTGTACCACCATAACATTTTAGAAAACGACTGGGCAAAATTCTCTTCTTGGCGACAATTAGTGTCTGGACGTTAAGCGAGAGATAAAAAGTGGGTGAGCGACGTCAAATGGAAAAGTAAGCAAAAAAGGAATTAAAACGTCCACGCTGCAGGCAAAATTACAAGCGAATGGGCAGTTGAACAAGAAAAAAAAAAAAAAAAAAAAAAAAGAGAGAACGATCTACACGTAACGAGAAACACATTCAAGGAGCTTGAGCACAGCGAGCGTGCGTACCGATTTGTTAGACACGCGTTTGATGATGCTTGCAAAAAGTTCTTCAGTTGTAGTGTATGCGGCGAACGAACGAACGAATGTATGTTGTGTTAATTAGTTGGGGAGATGCACGTTCGCTGGCTACCCTAGATCATGAAGATAGGTTGGTAATAGATTCAACATTCGTACCGACATCGACATTCCCGTCGCCCCAATTCATAAAGCAAGTAAAAACAATTTAGAGATTCATAGATTTATACCTTATCAAGAACATCAACTTCAAGCCCAGTGGCCCAGCGAAAAAAAAACAAATTTCTTTCCACCATCCTCCAATACCATCTTTCGGCTTCGATGTTTCATCAATGCGGTACAATACATACAGAGCGCCATACACAACCATGTCATCATGAAGTTCGATATCATTTATTGAAACATCATTTGGCGTTGTACTGATAAACGGGGAGAAGCACAATAAATGATCCCATCCAACTACTGATAAGCTTTCCACGATTTGACATAAACGTCGATTCCGTCCACAACACCCGAGTGCCTCTGCTGGAAACCGAGCAAGGTGATGGACTTACGGTTCGACGGACGCGAGCTGAACGAGAGCGCGGTTTCGAACCAGTTGCTGGGGGCCGAGTAGGTGATGGTGCCGTGCGGGTGGCTCAAGACGCGGAGCGCCGCGCGCACGATCTCCGTGACGGACTCGGTGTTGGTGTTGGAGATGGCGATAATTTCACCTCGGGTGTGGGCGATGTTCTCAGCGGCGGCAACGTAGGCCTCGGCGAGATCATCGGCGTGAACGACCGCCCACCTCGTGTTCTCATTGCCGAAAATATTGACTTTCCCATGGGTGGCCTGGCTGAACCACGAGCCGAAGAGCGATCCGGACTTGCCGTAGACGCAGGCCGGACGCAACACGACTCCCTTGAAGTCCGCGCTGTGAGCCACAACCTTTTCGAGCGAGGCGCGCCAACCAAGAGTTTCCGGAACGTCGAAAATGTCGCTTTCTTCGGTGATTTCATGGGGTCGGTGGCCATACAGCTATGCGAAAGACGAAAATGGTGGGTTTTTGTGAGAACACATGTTTGTGAGAATGTCACGACAACCCGGGATCCAATATTCCACGGAATGGCTTGATGACTCACCCAAATACCCGAAGTGAAGATAAAAGTAATCTTCCTGCCGGTCTGCTTCGCGATCTTAGTCACGTTATCGACAATGGAGGTCGAGTACGCCGGACCATCCTGATAGTCCACCGAGGCATCGACAATGACGGATGCCTGGCTGGCGATCTGGGTCCAGGTTTCGGGTTTCCTGACGTCCCCGATAACACCGATGATCTCGTCCCTGGCAAGCTCGGTAACCTTTGCGGTGTTCCTGGTCAATCCGTACACTTCGTGGCCTGCACGGGCAAAGGCCTTGGCGACAGGGTTACCTTATTATTTAAAATAAGTGGAATGTTAGCACAAGTTAATGAAGCCGCGTCGTAGCCAAAAAATAAAATAAAATAAATTGTCACCTACCAATGAAGCCGGTGACACCGAGAACGAAGACTTTAACCATTGTGAAGGTTGGGTGTTCTTTGATATATATATATATATATATTTGATGTGAAGTAGATGTTCAAGTGTCTGGATGAGTTGAAAGAGTGCGAAAACGGCTTTTTATACCATTCAGCCGTCGTTGGCACGTGATGATGAGCCATTGAAGTGCTCCAAAGTCCAAATTGCGTCATGCGCTGCGTAACCCAAATACCAAATATTGAGCGCCAACTCCTGCTCTCGGATCGCGTAACCCATGTTCTCAGCTACACACCGGATCGCGCAACTCATACTCTCAGTCACACGCCAAATGGCATAACTCACGCTCTCTCCAATACTTCAGTTGCGCCCTGGATGGCGCAACTCATGCTCCTTCCCACGCTAGAACCATAAATTATACTGGCAGTATGCAATAATACTCTGCACTCCTCAAACGGCATTTTGCACCGCCTATGGCTGTCGTGTCAGCACGATTAATAATCATATCTGGACCTCGATTGGGCTCGATGGTGTTTTATGTATTTTTATGTGCCCTCAACTCGATTGGTTCGGAAATACTTTTTGCAGTTCGACATTACCAAACACGAATTCACGATTTTATGTACAAACAGACTTAGAAGTCCAAGCAAACATTCTGTGGCAGGTAGAGAAATAAACTCATAACCCGCGAAGAAGGCATGTAGAAAAGGGAAACCCAACAGTACAGGTGAAGAAAACGAGTGAAAAAATTCGACTGATCTATGTACGAAATGGCAAATTGCGGAAATCACGAACTGAAGAATCGAGGGGACAGGTTATGAAGGCACGAAAAATAGCGGAGACATTTTGCATTTTAAAGTCGTACTCTGCATCATGCATATGCACCCGCACCCGGCAGGTGAGCAGTGAAGATAAAATCACACCCATGTTATATAACAAAAAAAAAAAAAAAAAAAAAAAAAAAAAACAAAAAAAAAAAAAAAAAAAAAAAAAAAAAAAAAAAAAAAAACAAAAATAAAAAAAAAAAAAAAAAAAAAAAAAAAAAAGAGTAACCTGAACAACAAACGCGATGGGAGTACAATGGAAATGAAGAAACACGATGACGTCATAAACAGAGGGTTGGATTTGAATAAGGAAAAGTGGACACAGAAAGCTAATTAATTATACAACAAACGAAAACAAACGAGCCCAAACATATTCAAGACACGAGCGCCGCAGACATTACCTCGCGGCAAATTACTCATCCCCGACATTCAACATGCTCTCCAATTCCTCGTCCTCGTCTATCTCCTCGTCTATTTCATCCTCATCATCCAAATCCTCCAACCCCAAAGGCTCGTGCTTCAACCCGCCATCACCACCGCCATGATCATATCCCAGACCATCCAAGTCACCGTGTTGCTGCTGGATCTCGACCTGGCGTCCCGTCGTTCCCATGCCAACCGAGTTTCCCGCCGTATCCTTGCGCAGCCTCTTGGAGGCTGGGACCTCGAGGCTGGTGGGCGCTGAGGGCACCGATAGCGACGAGGACTGTAGGATGGGCGGGAAAAGGGCTTTGCCGGAGTGCGTACCCATGTTGGCCGAGGCGCGGCGCATGGCGATCGTAGGGAGTGAGGGCGAAGGTATCGGACTGCTAATGATAGAGCTTGCGGTTTCAGTGCTTGGGTGGCCGACGGAGCTGAGCGTCGAGAGGTATTGCATCGAGGGGGCAGTGTACGAGGTTGCGACTGATCGGGCGGTAGCGGAAGAATGTATGGAGGATGGGCGGAAATTTACAATGTTCGGGGCGAGGCGTGTATCCAATGGAGAGGAGGTCGGGCGTATGACGGTATCGGAAAATAGTGGGAAAGAAGAAGCGAGAAATTCAGGAGAGGTTGAGGAACTGTGAGGAGTCGGTGCGCTCGCAAATGCTGGACGCGCTACGTGCGAAGTAGACGAGGATGTCTCTAACAAATATGGTCGATCTGACGACGGCGACGAAGATACCGACGCGCCACGAACAGCTCGCGATCCTCTATTTTTCACGCCTTGACCTAACCGAAGCATGCTACCCCCATCGGCCCCCAACCCCGTTGTATTAGAATCCATACCATAAGTATTCAGGAAATCGTCCATGTCAACGTAATCAAGATCATCCACCATGTGATTGGGATCGAGTCCAAGCTGGTTTGCGATGTTCTCAATGTTGTTTTCCAAAATGTTGATGTCATGGTTTATAGATTCTGCGCTTTTGGTGGCCGCGTCGATGTTGCTAGTCAAATTTGTCAGTGAAGGGACCGATTGCCGTTGAGAGAGGGCTGTCGAGGCTGGCAGCGTTGGTGCTGAGGACGGTAAAGGTATAGGTTCAAAGTGATCGGAGTTGAAGTTCATAAGGCTCAAATCCGATGCCGAGGTCGCGATCGACTGGGAGGCGTCGTACGCGCCCGTTGAGGTCATGGGCAAGCTCGCCAATAGACCGGCCGTGCTTGCGGCGGTTGTCACCCCGGATGCACTGACGAGATTTTGGAGCGCTTGGAGGTTGTTTAGGAAGTCGTAGTTTCGCGCCGTCGCTGGAGATGGTGATATACGTACGAAAGAGTGTGTAAGTAGGGTCATTGCCCTCGTAAACCAACATTGGCGCAATCATTAGCTGCAATACGTACATTGCAAGTCAAACAATGAATTAGGGTCGCCTAACGTTGCCCCATCGTCTACTCTTTGAGTCGACGCAGACTCTGGTAGCGTACCAGTTGAATTTTGTTCTTCTTCCTGATCATCATATTCGGCCTCTTCAATCGGCGCAATCGCTGCCGTCCGATGCTCCCTCTCCCTATCCGCACTGCTCCCGCCCGAATCCTCCGTCTGTTCGATGTTGTACTCCGTATCGGTATCGCCGATCAGGAACCTACGCTTGCGCGGGACAATGGCGCGTTTCTTATCGGACGAGAACACTGAGGCAAGGAACCTCAGGATTTTGTCAATGGTCTCCTGGTGGCGCTGGTGGCGCTCGCGCGCTGCCAAGGTCTCCTGCCACAGGACTTGGTTGTCGTTTTGAATGTGTTTGAGATCTGACGAGATGGTCATCTGGTGTTTTTTGACGGCTGAGATCTCGGCAATTATGTGGTTCAGGTCGATGCTACCCGATTCCTTATCGTCGGGATCGCGACCCTTCTTGCGTGTGACGAGCAGGAGGAGGTCGGGCTGGTTGCGTTGGAAATGCGGGTTCGAAAATTCCCAGCGCTCCGAGTCCGAGTCGGCCTGCAAGACGCCTTGTTGCAGGTGCGGGACCTTGTGGAAGCCGTACATGTTGAGCTGGCGGACGAAGGAGGAGAAGTTGTTGTGCTTGAAGAAACGGGGAAGGACCTCTTTAGCGAAGTCTTCATGTCGTGTGACTGTGAAAATGGGATATTGATGGGTTAGCAGTGAAACTATATCGATGTTGCTAGAAGGTTGCTTGCGGTGGCAAAAATCTATTTATATTGGGCACCCACCGACGAAGGACGCTCCGTCGTCTGACCACCGAATAAGTTCGTTGGAGCCGGGATCGTCGACCATGCTGTTATGCGTGGAAGTAAAAAACCGAAGACGTTACTGGTGAGTACACAGAAGACATTCTATACTGCAGCGCCCTTTGGAACTCGTTTAATCTCCGGCCAATGCAAGGATGCCATCGTACAAGATCGAATCAGGCTTGGCGTGCCGCAGTAAAGTTAACCTCCTGAACTAGCGGGCTTGAGACCAACTGAGCGCTTATGAAGTCGATATATTATGAGTAAGCCAGGCGGGGGGAGAGGGGGAGGATATGCTTACTTGTACAGCTTGTTCAAGAAAGCAGGAACATTTCGCTGCATGGTAGGTCTGTTCAGTTGCGAAGGATTGACGATAGCGGTGGAGGTACTCGTAGCGGTAGCTGCAGCAAAGTCGGGTGTTGCGGCGGAAGGGTGTGGGAATAGGTTGAGTTTGTGGGGTGGGAGACCGACGGGCACTGAATAGACGGGCGCAGTTGTGTCAGAGGGCGAGGTGACGACGGGGGAGACGGTGGTTTGGGTCTGGCTGGCGGAGCGCTTCCTGTTGACTGGGGAAGGTCTCTTCTGGGGAGAGGTTTGTTGTTGGCTCTGGCTCTTACTCATCACTCGTATTGGCGTAGTGGGAAGGGGGTTGGAGTTTATTGTGTGGTTGGCCGCTTTTCACGACAGCGCTTATGTCACCCCAAAAAAAATGGAAAGCTGATTTGTCTTCAAAAAATTCGCCCGTCACGCTCTCTCGGCAAACTCGTCGAGAACATATTGGTCGAAAACCTCTTATTGCCAGTCCTCCGTCCTCTGTAACATCATTGACTCCTCGACCCATCCCGCAGTAATTATATACAGTTTCGGCGGCGCAGAAAATTTAAAAAACCTACAGTTGGCTTCACACATAGATCGTATTTTTTGCTGCTCAGATGTCAAGATGAAATCCCAAGATTATTCGTCAGAAATCTTGCATGTGAAACGCGATAGTGAGTAGTGAGGTTGAGGAGCCGCTGAAGATCGTATGCTTGACGATATGTATCGTCTTCAAAGAATTCCATACCTCTTAAAAAAAGTCACTGCCATGTTACAGTTATTCTAGTCATCTGTAAGGAGGATCTGAAAACTCTGACTACTCCTATAAAGAAATTCAACCTTATGCCGCAGCCTGGAATTGACAATCATCACTCAAGGGAGTCACCACCCAGTATTATGGAATCCTGGACGCCTCGCCCTGATTAAAACAGACACTTGCGCGCGCAGCCAGAAATGACGATTGTAAAAAATAAAATAAAATAAATAAAGGGTTGGCGTGGATGCAATAGCGGAAATTGGACAGCGGGAATTGGATAGGATATCGAAGACGGCTTCCGTACCCAAAAACCGCGCTGTGTGATGCAGACATGACCCAGCATGTGAGAGAACACGGGGAGGGCACGGAGGGGCCACGAGGGGGGGTATGTTTTCGACATCATCGCAAGGGTGTCATTAACGAACCAGCGACGTCGTGATCATCAGTGGCGGTGTGGCTTATGACTCACTGGTTTTCTCCGCAGTCTACCGCTATGAAAATGACGTATTATAACCGCAGCCTGGCTCTCTCCAACATGGCTTAGTTTGTCGGCCCTCCGACAAGAGGAGTCGGCGGCCTCCGACAAGACGGGTCGGCAAGGAAAGAGCGAATCATGTACCCTCACTACGCTTTGTTTTGGCTATTACAATCTGAAGGGAATTGAAGTATACCAATTCTGAACATTGACGCGATAACTATGAGCCAAGTGTCCACTATGGGCACATATTACGATTACAGAAAAAAAAATCTGATTCGCAGGAATGCAGATGCCGAAAAAATGATATCGACTTTGGACGAAACTTTCCCGAAACAGCGTTTACCCCGCAGCCATCTGTGAATAGATGTCCGGTTTCGGGCGTCGGACCCATGGAAGTTGTGGCTGACGGGCTGATGGGTGGCAACTACTGGCGTGGCCTGGCATCCACAGGTATAAAAGCTCCCCCATTCCATCTCCTGGTTCCATCCCGCCAACAAACGCTATATGCACTTTCAAATCACGAAAGGCCAAGCACCCTTCGACTAAACCTCACCAAAAAACACTAAGAATTATATCTACCTAAGAATCGATATGCCGGTCAGATGGGTCTACCTCGCTGGTACCGAATGGATCCCATTCGATGCTGCCGCCCAGATGGTGATCGAGAAGTTATGGGACAACGGAATCGGTGGCGGCTGGACCGCTCACTTCGGCGGTCAAGTCTACATTAATCTTGATACCGAGCTCTATGCCCTTATCAATGGCCAGCGATGTTCGCTGGGGCGCACTATATATTAAGCGGTGTCAACATTATAGATGGAATTGGAAGACGTAGGACATGTCGTGAGGTGATGGAGTGAAACAACTTATGCCTTAATTCTTATGCACTATGGTTATCTTGGGCGGCGATTACTTTAACCAAGTAGTCGTCGCTTGAGGTAGCCCCTCTGTCACGTGCCCGAGGATTAGGAACATCGGTAACGCTTTCTCCCATCCTTCCATCAAGTCGCCGGTGTAATATTTCTTTCATGCCTTGGTTCCCTTTTTAGGGTATACATTGAAGATGCAAAATCATCAACGACATTTCGGAGCTCACCTACAGAAGCCATCATTGCGTTGGAAGCCTTCGGGGCCCATCCATCAACATGGTGGCTTTTGGTCTGCATGTAAATACATAGACACCCATTACAAACAATTAGATA
>RBNI01000296.1:0-34266 GCA_003990745.1 Jimgerdemannia flammicorona | reverse complement strand
AAAAGCAGAAAAAAAAAAAAAAAAAAAAAAGGGTATTGTATAATATATACAAAAAAGAGTTAGAACTATATGTAATCCAAATATTACTAACAAAAAAAAATCCTATATCTAAGAAATTTTCATAGATTGAAAAGTATTCCAAACTATCCAAAATATTTACAGAAATGTAATATAATATTATTTATATAATCCACTTATAAATAAGGAATATAAATAACTTATATATGGTATAAGACTTTTAATAGTCTGAAAAGTATCTCATGATCAATCAAGTACTAGTTTAAAATCTATTCCTTCAATATATTGCTCAAACTTTGGCCTTAAAAGGACTTTAGTAAATAAATCAGTAGTCATATACTCTATGGAGATATGTATATTCCAGATATATAGTACTGTTTTCTATATATTTACAAATGAAGTAGTACTATATATCAATATGTTTCATTCTGCTATAGTATACTGGATTCTTGGTAAGAACTATTGTCAATTGATTAACTTGCTTAATTAGAGTAGAGTTCTCCTGAGTAAAACTGAGCTCCTTTAGTAGTTTGCAAAGCCAAATGGCTTTCTTTATTATCAATGACAATATCTGATATTTGGCTTACATAGATGAGATCACAATAGAGAATTAGTTATGTATTTGTCATAAGATTATGGATCTTTTATCAATGTGAAAGAGATATTCAGTCATAGACTAATAGTCATCTAAGTCTTCAGCCCAATTAGTATTACAAGTATTAGATAATCAGATATTATTGCTCTTACTTAATCTGATATTACTAAGAGTGAGTATATAGTATACTATACTCTTAAGATATCTGAAAATTCTCTTAATGGTACTCCAATGTGAGTTATCATGGCAGAAGAAGTACTGTACCACCTTATTCATAGTATATAATATATTAGGTCTCATTCTAAGAATTAAATATATGAGCAAACTGACCACTTGTTGATAGAGAATTTTATTGTTATCTTTGGCACTATTCTTGATAGGTGCATCATCATCATCTTTTTTAGATATATTGTTAGACTTCCTTAATTTATAGAAGTATCTATAGAAGTGCTAATGAGTTTGCAATTACTCATATTGAAGTATTTAAGAATAGCTTTGACATAAGTTTCTTGTAAAAGATATATAGCATATATATTCTTATTATATATGATGAATATCTCCAAAAGAAAGGATATATTACCTATATCAGTCATCTTGAATTCTCAGTATAGAGTTTTCTTTACTCTGCTAAGCCTATTCTTACTAGCTATGATGATGATATTATTAATCCATATACTAATAAATAGTATGTCATTATTATAATACTAAATATATATATAATTGTCTACTTTGCAATACTTGAATCCATTGTTAAGAAGATGTTTGTCAATTCTTTTACTCCATAAGTATACCACTTACTTAATACTATATAATCCTTTACATAGTTTGTATCCTTGTGATTAATAAATATATAGTTTTGTATCTACATCACTGTTCAGAAAGGCTGTCTTAACATCTATCTGATAGATCTCTAGATCATATAGTATATCAATTACAAAGAGTATTCTAAGTAAAGTAAGCTTGAATACTGGTAAAAATATTTCATCATAATCTACACCATAATCTTACAAGTAGCCCTTAGCAACAAAATGAGCTTTATACTACTCTATATCACTATTTATATTATATTTTATCCAATATACCCACTTGAATCTGATTGCTTGATAATTGAGTAGAAGAGATATAAGATCTTATATACCATTCTTGATGAGTAAATTGTATTTCTCATCTATAGCTTATTTTCATCTTTTGCTATCAGGATTAGTTATAGCTTTATCATATATACTTGGCTTGTCAGGAGATATTGTAATATATATGTATTCATATATTTCAGTATAGCTTATATAGTCCTTATATTGTCATCAAGAGCTTGTTAGTACATCCCAATAACTTTCTAAATTAGAATGAGTTCATAGTGAACATTGGAGTACTTTTGTACTTATTTACTCTTTATAGAGATAGAGGATTCCTCATTATTAGAGGATTTACTATTATTATCTTTGATCTCTATTGTTCTTAGCTCAGATATCTCTAGCTCAGACTCAGATACATATAGTGATTGAAAATAGTTCTGATTGACTGCTGGAGAGGTGGATAATAGTTGTACTAATTGCTATATTTATGCTGGCTGAGATGTAGAGATTTTAACTGATACTTCCACATAGGGTTCTAAGCTATTTTCTTTTTCTCTGAACTTTATGTTATATGAGATGACTATATGTATACCTCTTGCATAGATTCCATAGTTAGTATGCTTTGTCAGAATACCTAAGAAATATATGTTTGCTTGTCTTGAGTTCAAATTTATTCCAGATAGTATTGCTTTTGTTAAAGATATATATCTCACAACAAAATATATGTAGATATGATACATCTGACTTAGATCGACTCTATAATTCTTCAGAGATAAGATCATCATTTCTGAAATACTTATTATTGCTAGAATTCTTACTTAGTGATTGAGAAATATATTGATTATATATATATACTATAGTATTTATAGCTTTGACCTAATAAGAATATGATAGTTCAGTAGTATTAATTATTATACATGTTATTTCTATAGCTATGTAGTTAAATCACTCAGCTATACTGTTCTACTGAGACATATAGAGAGCTATCATTTAATGAGTTATACTGTATTTTGTCAGAAATTACTTAAATATATGATTAATATATTTATATCTATTATCTGATTATATAGCATATATTCTATATTCTGTTTCAATTTTGGTGATTGCTTTGAATTCTTTAAATTTATCCAAGGCTTCACTCTTTACTAATAGGAAATATATATATGTTTTATATATATGATTATTAATAAATATGAGAAAGTATCTCTTACTAGAGTTTAATAGCATACTAATCAGCTCATATATATCTATATGCATGAGATCAAGAATCCCTGATATGTGCTTTAATCATTCTTTGAATGGTCACTGAGATGTTTTATTTGCCATATAATTCTTGTAGAAGAAATTGTCATATATATATATATATACTAGTAATCTATTAATATATAGATCCACTCCTTATTATATATTTAAGGCTCATTTTACTGATTTGTCCTAAGCATTGATACTATGTGTTGGATGTATTAGGCATAGTTGTCATATATATAGAGGCTTTTGTACTATTTGGTATACTATTGATTATGTAGAGATTATATGTTTCGAGGCTATTATTAACCTCTTATTGTTATGCAAATTATATACTATTACACCCTTTGAATATATGTGTATCTCTTTGTTTCTATGTGTCATTATTTTGCCTATAAAGAAGAGGTTCTTTCCTATCTCTGGAGTATATAGTACATATGTCTACAAGAGTAGCAATAGGCTCAACAACATTTCTATAGAGATATATACTGATATTTTTCTTTCCTTGAGTATAGATGATGTTATTTTCTCCTAACTTGATGAGTACAGGGTACTTAAATGGTTAATATATAGAGAGCTATTCTCTATATGACATCATGTATTGCATGGCTCCAGAATCTATTAATTAGATATTATTATCATTAGCTATATTTGTTATATATTTAGTAGATATATATATAGTTAGTAGATTTTCTATCTATTTTGCTGGTGATATTTACATCATTACTTTTTATTGACCCAAAAGTATTTCACTAACTGGTACTTATAGATGACAAGTTGGTAGATTTGGTGCTAGATCTCATGCTGATAGTAGATTTAGCAGGATTTTTTAGTCCAAAATTATCATTCTTCTGATCAGATGTTATAGATGTAGATCTCATGCTAATGGAATTGGTGGTAGAGCTAGCAGCTTGTGCAAAAAATAAATTATTACTTTCATCAGTTTCAGTAGTATTTGTATTACCATACTTCTCTCAATAGTTCCTATATCTATATTGCCAATACTGGCTTTTTCTACTCTTGTTTTCACTACTCTCCTTATCATTCTCCCAGTAATGATATTGGTTCTTCCTATGTCCATACTTGCTATAGTATTCACAATAACCATTATATTTAGTTGATTGACTATTATGTTATTGAGCTTAGATTTAGATTTATTAGCTTTATTGACTATGTCTTTGACCTTATTTGGTACCATATCTGCAGAATCCATAAAATGCCCTTTTATTATTATTTTCTTCAGCACTGTTTTCTTGGTAAATTTTCTCATTCATAAGGCTCATTATTATATAGATATAGTCTGTAAGAGTATCACTCTCATACATAGCTATAATGATAATATTATATATGTCCAGAAGTCTTCTTATGAGTGCTATAATCTTATCTTTATTACTAATATAATCTGCAGATGTGCTGAGAGAATTCACTTGATTCACCAGATTATTGATATGACTGGTATATTTATAAATATTCTTCTTAGACTTTATTTAGAGATTAAATAGCTAAGATTTCAGATGGAATCTATTTGATATAGATGTTTGCATATAATGATTGTATAGGGCTTTTCACACTTTGTTAGCTATGTCAGTATATATTATGAGTTTTGTTTGTGAGTTTGATAATATAAATGTGATCTCATATAATACTTAGTAATTATTTGTATGGTTGTAGTCTTGAATCTATACTTGTGGCTTTTTATACTCTGCTAAGCCATATTCATCAAGGAGATTCAGCATATAGAATGTCCAGATATTATAATCTTTTCCATCAAAGATCAGAATGGACCTCTTGACTATATTTATGCTTACAATGAGAACTGCTCTCATTGCCAGAATGCTCACAATTGGCATATCTATATTGCTAGATTGGTCATCACTTAATATTTCTAATATATATAATTGTATAGCATATATTTATGAGATATATGCTATTTTTTTTTTTTTTTTTTTTTTTTTTTTTAATAAACTCAAAGTTCTGCAGATTTTTATTGGAAGAGAACCTAGACTATATAGGCCAAAACCCTCCCCCACCACCCACCAAGCACTGTCTCCTTATTAACTAAGGCTAGTTATTGTCCAGCAGCTCAACTATGCCAGGTGCAGCAGGGCCTATAGTAGCTCACATCTCATTCTGTGTACCATGCTCTACCTATTACTAAGGAGAACCCAGCCATATACCAATGACTGAAAGTATATGCCCAAGACCCCAATATATGTATAAGACTATATCCAAGCTAAATAGAATAGTCCCTACCATCTTAAGGAGAATGACAGGTAAAGAAAAACTCTCATCAAAGTACATCATAGTAGATAGGGCCTAGTTCTCTCAGTTGAGGTGGGTAAAGAACTTATATATGAGGTAAAAGGAGACCCCCAATACCCCACTACTCAAGCTTGTGAGCCTCAATCATTTTACTATATCAGCTCTCAGTTCTAGTTGAGTACAGTCAAGATACCTGAAATGAATAGCCTCAGACCCCTCAACCCCCTCCAATGACTAGAGTCCAATCCACCAAATCATCAAAAGAAGCTGAGAGTGATACCTACCACCTAACTGCTCCATACCAATCAAAAGACCCACTGAAGCAGCACCCACCTCAGTCCTGACAACCACCCCCAGCCTAGTACCCTACTAGTTCACCATAATTGCTCTTCCTCCTATCTGTAATAGTCATCTCCTCTCCCATCCTGACAATACCCAAAAAACAGTTACCTATACCAGAACTGCACTTGCTGGGAAGCTTGCCAAAGCCAGAGGACCCCACCATAGGTACTGAGAACCTACAGGTAACCTAAACTGGACACTTGATGCCCAAGGTCAGCTGACTCTCTATGTAACCCATGATATACTGAGATAGCACCTTGTTGGTAATAGCAAAAGGAAGAAGGTGCTGTACCAAAACAGATGCACTCCAGACATAGCCAAAGGCATCAGAAACTACAAAAAAGTAGAGAAGATACCAATCAGACACTAATAAAAGAGCAACTCATCACTATTGCCTCTCTCCCACTGCTCTGTAATAGGTACAGCAAACCAACCTGAGGTAGAGGGGATAATAATTGTGGAAAGTGGACTCAGAAGGTTGCCTACCAAACTATTGTAACCAGTAAGATAGTAGAGAAAGAGACAGTATATATGCTATAGCCACTTAATACTAGTAGGGCTCATAATCTTTGTTGAGAAAGAGGGGTATTTTTATTGAGTTTGCATAGAATGTACATTTCATATACATATTACTGATGGATGACATAAGACTGATGAAATCATTAATCAGATGTTGATATATCAAGTTACTATCTTAACAAACTAAATATGTTTAAGAGAGATAGTAATGTTTCATACTTCTTTCAGAAGTTGAGTTTAGGCTCTATCTACTACTATAATACTGAGTTTGAATAATCTATCAATAGACTACTAAAGTATATCTAGGAATCTTTTAGTGATTACACTAATAGCTACTCTTATATTAATTTGAAATTTTACCTTTTATTCTCTAATATCTTTATATATATATGTGCTGTCATATCTTTCAGCAGTCTGGATAGTAGTTAGTACTTATTCTTATTGTAGAATTGAGACTCAGCCTATACTGGATCTGATAGTTCTCAATAGTTTATTTTGAACTTCAGTAGATATTAGTTGTAAGAATTGTTAGAGAGAGACTTCTATCTTGGCTATTTGAATCTTTTGCCAAGCTTTATTATAGATGTCTCAGAGTATAGTCTTTGGAGTATACTTTTTCTTGAGTTTTGGAGTTATTGACTCCTATTCTTCTTGCTCTATCTCTTTATCTTCAGATAGAGGATTTCTTTTATAAGTTATAGTTTCAGTAACAAAAGATGAAGGAGACCAGAGAGATATTTTGACCTACTCTTCTTTATCTTCTCTATCTTTCTCTTAAATAGTTCTTCTGCTTATACTTCTAAATAATCTTCCTACTAATCTCTTCCTTTTCTTAATAGAGTAGACTATTCTCTTAGAGATAATCTTAATTGGATATAGATCTAGATTACTATCATCTTCACTATTCTTTCTTCAAAGTCTTTCATAGAGTGGGTTTCAGTCTTCTTATACTGAGTTATATTCTTTTGATTTAGTAGCTTTGAGTTCTTTTAATCACTTCTTCTGTTATCACATTCTGTGGTATAGTATCCAAACTATCTAAAGTGGAAGCATTGAACTTGGGCTCTGTCTTAGAGTGGGTACCTTCTCTCTTCTTATAGCTGATAGCTTCTGTTATCTCTAGATAGATAGTCTTAGTTTCTTTATAGTATATTCTCTCTATTGTCTTGTAGATTTCTCTAAAGGATTTCTTAGCGGGTCTTGACCAAGAGGTCTTCTTTGTCTTCTTTCTTATTGTCATTCCAAGTAGTTCCTTACTTAACATCAAAGTATCTTTAGACTATATCTACTTATTTATCAGACTTCTTGATATTAAGGATATAGATATACTGAGTAATATTAAGAGAGATATTATTTATAAAGATTATAGGACTAATGATATCTAGGTTGACAGTACTACCAGTAGTATATATTCTCTTCTGAATTCTTATAAAGAATACTCATAGAGATTCTCTAAGATTCATATTTATACCCATAGGTTTCTGTCCTATATACTTCTTGATAAGTCAGTAGGAGATGGCTTCATACTGATCTACATAATAATATTAATTGGCTCTAGCTTATTCTAGATCAGAGTTTGAGTCATCTGATGTTTTAATGAATATTTCTTTGACTGACTCTCTCAGTTGTACTTTGAAAACTATAATTTGTCTTCTGAGAGCAAGACTCTTCAGGACTGTAATTTCTTTAAGAGTATCTAGAAATTCCCTTGAATCTTCTTCTGGATATTCTGAAATATAAGTAGTGAGGACCTAGGAGCAGTGCTGTGACATAGCAGACCTATATAGGATTTATGTACTTTGAGATAGTGAATGGTAAGTAGATTTGTATAGATAAGATAATATGAGAGAAGACTTGGAGAAGGAAGAGGCAGTAGAATCTGCTAGTAAGTCTGAAGGAGAGGACAGTATCTGAGATAGAGGAGAGCTTAAAAAAAGTGAAAACAAGTAATTGGGCTGAAGATAGAGTAGAGGAAAAGAAGGAGGATATGGAGGAAGGCAGGGAGATGAGGAGCCAGCAGTTTTATAATAATAGTATACTTGAGATCTAAGAGAAGGAGAAGGGTTACAAGGTGAGAACCAATGCTTAGGAAAGGAGGATTGTGAAGGATATAGAGATGAGAGGCATGCATAGGGTCTGATTTGAGGTATCAGATATAGTCAAGAGAGGGCAGATAGTTGAGATAAAGAAGAATGAGCTACAGAACATTTTAGAGAAAAAGTGAGATAAGTCTACTAGTACTGATACTGATACTATCTTAATGGGAAAGGAGAGGCCTGTGATTTCTGATAGAAAATATATTAGTAATATATACTAAATGTGTATAATGATGAATAAGTTAACTATAGAGAAGCTAGAAGAGGTGGACTTACATATTGTCAGTAAGGAGTACTAGGAGAGAGTATTGCAGAATAATGGAGTGATAGGGAAGCTGAAGGCTGAGATATTAGCTATATTTTTGAAAGAGAAAGATTATGAGGTAGATGTTGCAAGGGAGGCTGAATTGGTAGTAATTGCTGAAAAGTATACTGCTTTCTAGTAGAAGTAGTGGTATAGATTGCAGCTCTGGTAAGAAGTATATAAGAAGTATGAGGAGAAGATAGAGGCTAAGAATGATGAGACAATTGCTGAGATACTGACTAAATTAGATACTAAGAAGGTTGAGAAGGAGGAGGAAATTAGAGAGTATAGTCTAAACTTGACTCAGAAGAAGATAAGTATAGAACTATAAAGGAGATGAGACTGCAATATAATAATTTTTTTAATGAACAGTATAACTAATGTTTTTTAATTGAATATAAATAGTCTGTAGAGCTCTAAGAGGTATCAAAATATTTTTTACTTAGTTGTGTAGTTTGGAGGCTAATATTTTTCTGCTATAGAATATATATTATAAGGAGGAATTAGATAGATAAAATTGGACAAAAGAGTGGAATAGTATGGTAGTTTAGAAGAGAATGATGGAAATGCTGATGTAGAGAGGTAAGAGAGAACTACATAAGATTGGGAGATAGAAAGACTACTTAGTATAGAGAGAGTGATATTGGCCAAAGTAGTATCTAGTACTAGTAGACTCTTACTATTGTCTGGTAGTTTGAAGTGACTAAGTAGAGTAGCTGAATGGTCTTCTTGAGTATAGTGTACTTTCTGAAGTTAGTATAGATGTACTGAGTGGAGACTTTAATATAGTATAGAATGTACTATTGGATAGAACTAATAAAGAAAGATATACATTGGGCTATAATAGTAGTCTGGATATTTGGAAGGAAGTAAAGCATCTAAGTTTATTAATTAATACTAATAGGATTATATAGAGGGATCAGAGGGTTTATACTTATTGGATGAATAGTCTTAAAATAAGAATTGACTAGATGCTAACTGCTAAATACTGAGGAATAGATGTCTGGATACTTTAGAGGTAGAGTGATACCTATAGTCTGATCATTGGGAACTATTATTGGAGTTTGACTAGTTTGGGGAGAATAAAGATAAATCTGGACATTGGTATCTCAATTTCTCTTTATTAGAAAAGAGAGGGTTAGAATGCTTGGGTGGTAGATATTGGACCAAAGATTGCTTATTGAGTATATGAGAGATCCTCAGTAAGGGTCTGTTGGATGAAGTTGAAGAAGACTGCTAAGATATATTAGAGTATAACTGATAGACTTAAAGGAACTAAGCAGAGATGATAAGTAGGGTAGATCTCCTATAGAATGAAGTAATTATAGTTGAAGTATGTAGATAGAGATGTTGGAGCAGAAGAAGGTAAAAGATTGAAAGCTGAGATAGGCCTGGCTGAAGGTAGTAGAGTTGATGAGAGTGTTGAAAGAAGAGGAGAAGATTTATATATAAGATATAGCAGCTTAGATCAGGTAGCAGAGACTTGTGAAAGGTAAGAGATCTACTAAGTATCTATCTAGGCTTCTTCAGGTGAGGAGGGTGAGACAGTGGTAGAATAGAGTGCTCAATAAGAAGAATACTCTGGTGAATGAGATGTAGAGGATCTTAGTTCTTTGAAAAATCAATAGGAAGACCTGTAAAGTGAGAAAGAAGAAGATGCTGATAAAGAGACTATTGAGTGCTCTCTGGAGGATTAGCACTCTCTACAGGTATTTGGTCTTGGGAACTTGGTTCAGCTAGTCCAATACAATGAAATTCTGAGTATTTTTTTAGCTATAAAATAAGACACAGCTCTTAGTGAGGATGACTTACCTTGAGACTTTTAGAAGATGATAAGAGTCTCTGGAGTATTGAGGGAGATAACAGTACTATGCAACCTAGTTCTTATATCTAAAGAGTGGGTTGGGAGTCAGGATCTTAATCTGATAGTACTACTGTATAAGAACAAGGACAGAAGAGAGAATTGAAAAAATTGGAGACTAATTATACTCCTGAATATAGATAGAAAGTTAGTTATAAAGGTAGTTATAGCAAGATTATAGAGAGTAGCTTAATAGATATTAGATATCAAGTAGAGGAATTTTATTAGTAGTAGACTAATTAGAGATGAGATGGCCTAGATTTATAGTATACATAATTGAGAAAGTGAGGACAAGTGGACTAAATAGATAGTCTTTCTGGAACAAAAGAAGGCCTATAATTAGATATGGTGAGTCTGGCTGAAGAAGATATTAGTAAGGATTAGTATCTCTTACTAATTAAGATTATTGATAATTAGTCTATTGGAGAGCAGTTAGGTAGTAATTTTGTATAATAGATATTAGGGTGTCTTATACTTATTAGAGAGAGGAGTTTCTCAGGGAGACCTCCTATCTCTTATTCTGTATGCTTTGTTATTAGAGCTATTGATGGATAGAATTTACCATGAGATATCAGAGCTTCTAATCTTAAGAGTTGTCTGAAAGAAGGACATTTGCTAATAATATAATAATTGGACTTATGTAGTTCTATTAGTAATAGTAGTAAGCTGAGGGCTACTGTAGACTGATATAACTAATATAAGTATGAGACAATAGTGCTAGAGAATGGTTTGATAGGTGGAGATATTGAGAGGACTATTGTCTCTATAGGGGAGATAGTATAGTATCTGGATTTATTCTTATTAGTATAGATCAGTCTTACCTAGGGCTTAGTAAGAGAGAAAGTTAGTGGAATAAAGAGAGGCCATTTAGAGTTAGGGGGGATACTATATTACTTTTGCTAGATAGATGTCAATTCTTAATATTTACTAGTTGTTAAAGTTATAGTATCTGGTATATTACTTGAACTTTCTAGCTTAGGTGATAAAGAGATTATTGAAAATTGTTAAGAACTGAATTTGGGCTAAGAGGTAGAGTCAGATATATTGAGAGATATTAGTGACTCTAGTAGACAGAAGAGGTCTGGGTCTGGTGGACTTTTTAAAGAGGTTATATTGCCTTAGAACTTGGTAATTGAGAGAACTATCATGTTGTGGGATAGGGGGTGGGTATTATTGATACAGAAGATCTGGGAGACAAGGTTCTCCCCTAGAGGTTCTTTAGGAGATTTGTTGTTGATAGTTGGACTAAGAGATAGTAGGTGCTTGAGGTACAGAGAATTCTGATAGAGAGTGGTAGAGGGAGCTCACTACATTGATTTATATTAATATAATATATAATAAGAGAGAGATACAATAGAGATCTATAATATAAAGATAAGACAGACTTCTTTTGAGTAGTTCTCTGCTAGTGAACTTTAATATTAGTATTGATATAGAGTATTAATAGAGAGTGAAACAAGATCTGTAGCCAACTGGCTAGCAGTTAGCAGACATAGGTGAGGCATGGAACTAGGCTGAAGTTTGGTCTTAAAGTACTGAGATATGATAGTAACTTCCTTTAAAGTATTAGATTATATGGTGATGTATCTTGTAGAGAAACATCATATTGAATTTTCAATAGAAATAAAGGTAAGATCTTCAAGTACAAGAAGTGTTATAATGTAGAGCAATAGAGGAAGATTATATAGATATCTTAATATTAGCTAGATATGTACATGATACTTAAAAACTTCTGGATAATAATTGGGGATTACCTGAGAGTAAGAAGATGAGATAGTAGAGAGAGAAAGAGGTAAGATAACTTGATAGAGTATATAAGTAATAAGTGACTCACTATTGAGTGGATTTTAGCAGTATGAGTAAGATTGGCTAGATACTAGCTATATATATTTGAGAATAGAAAATGAATGGTATTAGGGAAAAGAATAGTAAGATAAGAGGAATTAATAGCAGACATACTGACAGACTAGTAGAAGGAGTAGAGCCCTCAAGGGAGTCATTATCAATATCTGATAGAAGAGATATATTAGAGGAGTAGTAGACAGATTGGGGTAGTTATAGTCTAGTAGTTTTTAAGAGAATGTGAGTAAGAAGAAGAGAGTATATTAGAGTAGAGTAGAGTGGAGTGGAGTTGGGTTGATGCTACTGATATAGTATGAGAACCATATGTTTATTATAAATTAGTTAATAAAGGAGCTTAATACTCAATTGGAAAAATAAAAAAAGTAGTCTCAGGGAGAGCAGAAGACCTTTTGATACTGGTATCTTTCTAGTCAAAAGGCTCTTTTCTAATATATTTCTCATTTTGGAATAATAGTAACTATGTTTAGTCCTTCTTCAGTATTTTAGGAATTATTATTTTCTGATAGTATTTAGTGAGAGTTTTTCTAGAGAATAAGTTCAGAGAGTTTCTCCTATTTGGAGACTTTTGTTCAGAGGTCTCTTTATTAGATATTCTTGATTCCAGATTACTTGTACTTCTGTAGCTTCAGTTATAGATATCTTCAGAGAGTGGTTTATTTCTTCTTCCTTTTTCTATACTCAGAACAGACTATACCAGATGAATTCCTTGTTCCAATAATCTTAGAGAAATGTTTAGAGTACTTATATCTTTTGAGACAGATGGAATATTCTCTAGCTTATTCTATAATAGCTCTAATTATAATATGAATAGTATATATCTTAGACCCATTATTGACTTCTAGTCTATTATCTACTAAGTTGATTTATAGGTTTAGTCTGAGATCTTTTCTATCTTTAGATTCTTCTTCTTCCTCTATAGTAGATTTTTTACTACTAGTAAACTCTTCCTAAATAGTAATCTTCTTCTTCTTCTTCAATAGCTTATAGTTAATTACCTTAATTCTATACTTCTTTCCTCTATAATCAAATTTGAGTACCTATTGGTCAGTTAATAACTATATTCATTTTCTGTATCTAGTTGATATCTAGGATTATATCATAGGTGACAGCTTTGATAATAATAGCTTTTGAAATAAAAAACTGAATATATCTAAGAGAGAGAGTGATATTTCATACTTCTCTAAGATATTGAGTTCAGGCTCTATCTACTACTATAATGCTAAAGTTAGATGGTCTATCAATAGACTACTGAAGAATATCTTAAAATATTTAGCAATAATACAGATACATAGTATAATATGCCTGGCTCAGTGGAGGCAAATTACAAGATTGGGGGTTGATGTAGTTTGGCTTGAGCCCCTAGTTACTTTGTCAAAAAGTAACAAAATGTTCTAAGATTCCTGAGGTCCTTAGTATTTAGTAGTATAATAGTCAAAACTAGATATCTGTGAGTTATTTCCTTATTGGGATGGTTCTCTGGGTATAGCAGTGGTTTGTGTATGAATGGATTTCCTTCTTGAGTCAACTGGAAATTGGTAGAAATTCATCTGTAGCATGATGATCTTGTGTGTGACAGTCTGGCAATTTAGTGGTTCTTTTTATGTGATTTCTACATGATGATCTCTGTGTAGCACAATGAGTTCCTTATTCAGGTCAACTAAGAATACCACAATTTATATAGCATGATGATCTCCAAAAGTATGTAATTTCTGATGGATGACTCGATTTGGCTCACTAAGAATAGAGGATGGCGGGAGTTCCTCCTGAGACAGTTTGCTGGGAATTATACTGGCAGTGGATTACTCAATAACTTGGGCTCACTAGGGACAACAGATAACTCGGATTGGCATAGATAACTCAGATGGTGCAGGAGGTGGATAATTTAAGAACTTGGTTAACTCAGATGTCACGGATTCTTCTGAATTGGCTTCAACTGGGAATACTACTTGGACAGTGCAGATTCTTCCTAAATCAGGCTCTTCTGGAGATATGGATAACTTGAAAATGGCAGATGGCACAGATTCTCCAAAATCAGCAGGCTTCTGTAAAATAACTCAGATGGCATGGATTCTTCTGAATTGGTGGCTTTAACTGAGAAATGGTAGTGAAGCTCTTCCTTGAACTTGGGTGGCAAATCTTCAGGCTTATCTGGCAAGTATACCAATAGTTCCAAAGGCAGCGAAGTTCTTCACTTGAACTTAGTAGCAAAATCAGCTTTGTATTGGAAAGTGGACTGGAGTGGAAGAGAAGAGAACTAAGCTCATAACTTCTTGGCAGTAGCTCATTGACAGGCATATCTCCTAAGTATTACAATCCTTTCTAGATCAAGTGGCTTTTGGCAGGCATTTCTCCTAAGTGTACCAGACAATTGACTTTTGCTTTGGTTTGTATTCAACTTTTCAGACTGAGGTTTATTTACTCTTGTCTCTGGGGTAATTTATACAAGTTGGTTACTATCTAGTTGCTACATAGCTAACTATAGATTTACTACTTATAGCAGGTTGTGCAGGTCCTGTACAGGTGTGCAGGTCCTGTACAGGTATGCAGATTCTGTACAGATATACCTTATCTGATAGTCCAGCTATTTATACAGTTTTTATGGCAATGGTTGCTGGTTACTATGCTGTGTATTCATGTCATCTGGCTAATTGTTCACATCATCTAGCTAAGATATAATTTGGGTGATACATCTTGGTTTATCACATCAGCCCCCACTAAAGGATGGTCTGTCCTCAGACTGTCCTTTAGTCATCATCCCAGTGTGGATAAGCATCTTCTGCATCAATACCTATTCCATCATCTTCATTATCTGTACCATGGTTGCTCCATTCCAAGAGTTCTTCTTCTTCCTCTGGGAATAGGATTTCAATAGCATTGATGATGCTCTGATAGGTGGCTAGGTTCATTTCTTGTACATCATGCCAGGAGAATTGTGCTTGTATCAGGGCTGCAGAGTTTCACTTATAAAGAGTATATAGCCTGTCTGTAGCAGTGGTGTTTCTTCTTGATAGTCCTGTGGTGTTTCTGATGTATATTTGTTCTGGGACTGGAAGGTTCTGCAATTGTTCTCCAATGGTATAATGGGCCTAGAGTTGGTGGACCTGTAGCAACCATCTGGCCAGAACAAGATTCCCTTGGTAAATCTGGATCTTTTGGAGAGTGTTTCCATTGACTTCTTGGAATTGAGGTAGGGGAACTGGCAGTGATTGAAATGAGCTGAGAACAAGAGTTTGAAGGTATTGAAATATGTAGGTTACAACTCAATATATGGTGGTGCAGCCTTCCTTGACTATGTCATCATGTAAACGTCACTAATGGCGATGTGTAAAAGTACGTAAGAATTAGCAATAAACAGTTTGCTTCTCTCTCCAAAGTCCACATTCCACAACAGGTTATGAGCCCTGCTTAGCGGCTATAATACACCCTCTAACACATATGCTACACTATGCTATACATGAATACAAGTAGTGCTAGCAGCACGCCAAGCCCCAGCGGTAATACAGGCTCGGATACCGGCACGGGTATGGTGGCCCCCGTTACGATGACGATGACAACAACAACGGTGGCACCTATAACTACAAACATGGTAAAAAGGATGATTCCTGTCTTTGACGGCACAGATTACGCCATATGGGCATATCATATGAAGAATCTTCTTGAAGAATGCAGTTTGGGGGACTATTGGAAGCCACAGGCACAGATTACAGGGTATGACACTACTAATGATCGTAAGGTACTAAGGGAGATTACGTTTACCCTTTCGAACATACAAATGAAGCTCATAATCAACGCTACGATGGCAAACGAAGCCTGGGACATCTTGCAGAATCACCACCAACAAGCATCCACTTCGAACAGATTCCACTTGAAGGTGTAATTATTCAATCTTCAAATGAAGTCGATGGAGAACATCCGGGAATACGCCAACTGAGTCGACGAGCTGGCGAATCAAGTGAATTCCCTTACAACTACACCAGGGGAAGCCATTAGAGACGAAGACAAGGTCCTGACCCTTACACGAGGCCTTCCGGAGGCGTACAACATTGTTGTTGCAGCTATGAGGGAGTCCGGCAAATTATCGGATTACAAGCACGTCGTCATGAGCCTATTAAACGAGGAAACGAGGCTGAACACCAATGAAGACAATGATGGTAAGGAAAAAGCCTTTATGGCGGAGCACATGGATGAGACAATGGCAAAGGTAAGTCAAATAAAGGCCGAGGCAAGAGCCAGCAATGCGATGGTCAGAAATTCACTGGGAAATACTTCTATTGCGACAAGCTCAGACATCATGAAAAGGACTGCAACCACAAGAAAAAGGAGAAAGGTGGACAATGGCAGGCAAATATGGTGGACGTCAATAATGACAGCAGTGGCAATGAGGGAGGTCTATTCTTTACAGAAGCAGCAACCTACCCATATGCAGAAGCGGGAGATAATTCGAAAAACAATACCAGTTGCAAATGTAGCGGCAATTCGACATCTACAAATCCTGATAAAGGAAACACTCTTCAGACAGCGAAAAATGGTGACGTCAATATCAGCGCCAGTACAAATGTAAGCTATACGCTGAACAGTACTTATGCATGTAGCAAAGAGGTCTGGCTCATGGATTCGGGCGCAACACAGCATATGACAGCTCACTGGGAGTGGTTCTCTATGTACGAGAAGTTCGAGTATCCCATACCTATCAAGCTAGGTGACAATAACGTCATTTATGTTCAAGGGAAAGGTAATGTAGGCATACATCTACATGGAAACGTTGATGAACCTTCAGGCACCTTCATGGACATACTATATGCTCCAGATATAGGCAAGAACCTCTTTTCGATAGGCTGGATGATGGCTCGTGGGGACAGAGGAGTAAATATACGCCCAAACAGTATAATGGTAATCAATCTGAAGAACAATAAGGAGTTAATGTACGCATCGAAAAAGGGGAATCTATATGCAATCAATGGCATGCCGAGTGGCACTACATCTGCATATTCTGCAACTACGACAGGAGAGGATTTCTGGCATATAATGCATGAATGCTTAGGACATATCAGTAAAACGAGTCTCGAACGGATGGTAAGGAGCAAGTCTATGTATGGTTTACCAGACTATATGCCACTGGATTTCTTTTGCGATGGATGCGCAGCAAACAAGGCTTCCCGGCAACCTTTTCAGGAATGAATGAAGCGAGCGGCCAGCATTCTCGATTTGATTCATATGGATATTTGTGGCCCTATGCGAACGGTATCACACTCCAGGAAGAAGTATTTTATTACATTTATTAATGATTATACACGCAAAGTCCATGTATATCTCATTGCAGAGAAAAACAAGGCATTCGACAAATTCTGGGAATTCAAGGCAGCCATGGAGAACGAGATGGGATGTAGAATACGAACCCTACACTCAGATAATGGCAAAGAATATGTCAACAAAGGTTTCAGACACTTCTTGAAGAAGAACGGTATACAGCACTCTACGACAGCCCCTTATACACCTCAGCAAAATGGCATGGTGGAACGATTCAATTGAACAGTAGTAGAAATGGCTAGAACGATAATGAATATGGCCGGCTTACCGAAGTCCTTTTGGGTGGAAGCGGTGAACATGATGGCATATATTCGAAATCGTTGTTTCTCTCGAGCTCTAAGCAAGGATCCCGGCAAGCAATCCAGGAACGACAGCAATCTTACCCCTGAGGAATTATAAAATGGATCCAAGCCTGACATTTCACACTTATGTATATTCGGAAGCAAGGCATATGTTCTGGACAAAGGTGGCAACCGAGGTAAGTTCGAACCTAAGGCAGATAAGCATATATTCCTTGGATACAATGGAGCAGGATACAGACTTTAGAACCCACAGAAATGATGTATGATCATTTCACGCAATGTATAGTTCAAGGAGACTAAGCAGGAAATTTACGTGGAAATTCCTATCTCGAATCTGACGGTGAATCTGATGGTGAATTCGACGGTACAGCCAGCGACATCTATACCAACTGCAAAGGCTAGCAGAACAACATCTATACCCGGAATGACACTGAAGACTATGCTAAAGACATCCTTGGGACCTACGCCAGCGAAAGCGCAACCCATTCAAACAGCAATGAAGTTGCAAGAACCAAGGATAACGGAAATTACGGATGAGGATGACGAAGAGGATACCTCTCCAAAGGGCAAACAAAAGTGCAAATCCAGAGTTCTAGATATGGATTTAGGAGGTTATTGGGACCTGCCTAAGACATCCTGTCATGACAACAATAGCAGACATCATGTGAACTATGCCAATTCTTACAAATGTGCATATATTGCAATGACCAGTGAACCGGAGAACTATGATGAAGCCATTCACTCAAATGATAAGAAGGAGTAGAGAAGGGCTATGGACGAGGAGTACAGTTCACTCATCGAAAACAACACTTGGAATCTAGTAAGCCTTCCAGCAGAGCGACAAGCTATAGGATCGAAGTGGGTTTACAAGATCAAGCGTAAGGCTAACGGCAATGTAGAATGGTATAAGGCTCGATTTGTAGCAAAGGGGTACTTGCAAGGCTATAGCATAGACTATGATGAGACATTTTCCCTGGTATTTAAGTTGACTTCGCTTAGAATACTTCTTGCGATCAGAGCCAAGTATGACTATGAAATACACCAAATAGACGTAAAGACAGCATTCTTGAATAGTGATGTAGATATGGAGTTATATATACGACAACCACAAGGATACGAACTATACGACAACAACGGAAACGAGCTCGTATGTAAATTATGCAAAGGGCTCTACAGAATCAAGCAAGCGGCAAGGTTGTGGAATCAAAAGATCGATAGATATCTCCTAGACAATGGATTCAAGTGTTGTGAAGCCGATCCATGCATATACACCCGACATATATCCTCAGGAACAGTATACCTGGGAATTTGGGTTGATGATATTATTTTAGTCAGAACGGCAAGTGAAATCAATGACATAAAGGCTACACTACGCCAGGAATTCAAAATGATGGACTTAGGTGAAGAGTCCTATCTCCTTGGAATATCGATTACACATAACAGACACGAGTGTGCTATATACCTAACGCAAGTCACATACATTCAAAATATTCTCGAGCAATTCGGGATGAGTGAATGCAAACCAGTCGGGACACCTATGGAAACATTCGTGAAACTAAAGAAGTCTGACACTATGCCCGAGGGAAATGACATCCCCTATCGACAAGCTGTGGGATCCCTCATGTATCTTATGCAAGGGACAAGACCTGATATCTCTTTTGCAGTAAACAAAGCAGCGCAGTATTCTTCATACTACAACAATAGCCATTGGATGGCAATCAAGTGAATTTTCAGGTACATCAAAGGAACCGTAGACTATACGCTCAGTTTGGGCAGTGATAATGGGCAAAGTGGGAGTACTATATGCCTATTTGGTTCTTGTGATGCTGATTGGGCTGGCGACTTAGATGACAGAAGGTCTACGACTGGATACATCTTTAAAGTAAACAATAGAGCCATTTTGTGGCAAATGCATAAGCAACCTTCAGTGGCAACATCCTCTATGCAAGCAGAATATCAAGCATTGTCAATGGCAACAAAGGAGGCTATCTGGCTTCGAGAACTGTTAAAGGAGCTAGGATACAAGCAATGGCACTCTATGCTACTCCAGCAAGATAACCAATCAATGATTGCTTTGGCAAAGAATCCTATACACCATGCTAGAATGAAACACATCGATATACAGCATTATTTCATATGGGAATGCATGGAAAACAACACTATACACCTGGAATACACTCCAACAGAGTGTATGATAGCAGATTCATTAATGAAAGCCCTCTCAAAGACAAGATTTGATCTATGCGTAAAGGGAATGAGAGTTACGGCAGCGAAAACTATATACCAGCAATAAAAACAGCAACAATAGTGAGCTATACGGAAGTATTTCGGTGGATCAATTTCGAAATCTATTTCATATTCAATGCATTTCTTTTCCCTATCACTATATTGCAGATTTCTACCAACATTGCTCATCTATGAATATTTACATCTCTACTTTTCAACCTATTTTTCGAGCTTTAAGCAGGCAATTCGAATGTTTTTTGGTTTCTATATAGCGGTCTGAATATTGCAGCGAGATTTGCAGTGGTTATAGCTTAGTATTGCAGTTTGGGAATTTGCATATCTCGTTGAGCGTAAGTATTGAAATATGTAGGTTACAACTCGATATATGGTAGCACAGCCTTCCTTGACTACGTCATTATGTAAATGTCACTAATGGTGACATGTAAAAGCGCATAAGAATTAGCAATAAACAGTTTGCTTCTCTCTCCAAAGTCCACATTCCACAACAGAAGGCAGTTGTCAACTCTCTGGTTTATGATATGGGGAAAGATATATCTTGAGGTGATTGATATATACTAGTGTTCTGAGGGTTTGTCCATCCATGCTTCTTAAATAGATGCTGGTTTCTCTGATGTTGTATACAAGATAAGGTCCTTCCCATTTGGGTTCCAGTTTGGCAGCAAAATTCATTTCAATCATGCTTCTCCAAACTAGTACTTGATCTCCAATCTTGATCTCCTGATCCTTCTGTCTTTGGTTATAGTACTTCTTTTGTCTTTCTTGGGCTTTGATAATCTGACCTCAGGTCTGATTATGTAACTATTCTGCCTTCTTGAGAAGATTTCCAAGGTTGTCATGGTCAGCAGTTCTCATTTTCTTGGCAAATATCATTTCAAATGGCTTTTGTTTGGTTGAGGCAGCAGGGGTGTCCCGAATTTCCCATAGGATCTCAGGTAAGCAGAGGTCCCAATTGGTAGAATTGACTTGGGCAAGTTCTTTCTTGATGGTCTGGTTCATTCTTTCTATCATACCATTGGTCTGGGGGTGGTATTATGTGGTCCATTTGAGATATATCTTGTGGATTCGAGCATAACTTGTGATTATATTGTTGATGAATTCTGTGCCTTGGTCAGAGATAAGTTCTTCTGAGGGTCCATATCTGAGTGTGAGTCCATGGAGAAGGCTTACAATGGTTAGAGCATCTGTGATTTCCATTGGGAAAGCCTCAGGCCACTTGGCCAAATATTCCACAAATATAAGGATATATTTATTTCTTCTTAGTGTAACTGGTAGAGGTCCAATTACATCTATTCTCCATCTCTGAAAGATGTTGTCTGGTGGTGTGATTAGTTGTAGTGGTGCTTGATAGTTCTTCCTTTCTTGGTACTTCTGGCAGATATTACATTTCTTGAGTATATCCTAGACTTATGTTCTAAGGTTGGGCCAATGTTGGTATATTGTTCGTAGCTTTTCTTCTACATTTACCTATCCTTGGTGGGCTTTCTAATGTTCTTTTCAGATGAGATCTTCTTGTGCTTTGATAGTCTGAGGAGCTTCTTTTAGGATGTAGTTCCTTGGGACACCCTTCTTCTAATTCATTGAGGTTGGTAGAAAAGTACATCAACATTGTTGTGGGCTTTCCCTGCTTTGTAAATGATAGTGATTTTGTAATCCTGAAGAATAAGGATCCATTGGGCTAGCATTCTGGTTGGTTTCTTGCAGTTAAATAACCATTTGAGGGCTGCATGGTCTGTGATCAGGGTGAATCTTTTCCTGATGAGGTAATGCTTGAACAGAGTGACTGCCTATATGACTACAAGATATTCCAGTTTGGTGCTACCATAGTTCATCTGCTGCTGATTGGTAGCTCTGCTTGTATAAGCTATCATATGGTACTGTTAGTTGGGTCCTTCTTGGGCTAGAACTGCTCCTAGACTATCTTTGGAAGTATCTATATACAGGATGAATGGCTTCTGTAGATTGGGGCACATAAGGATTAGTGCTGAAGTCATGCAGTTCTTGAGTTTTTTAAAGGCTTTTTCTTGTGATTTTGTCCAATTAAATGGCACTCCTTTCTTGAGAAGGATTTGGATTGAGGTAGCAATTTAGGCAAAATCCTTGAAAAACCTTCTGTAGTAGGATACTAGTATCAGAAATAATAGTGTTTTCTTTGGGGTCTTGGGTACTGGCCAATTGTTGATCTTCTCGGTTTTCTTTGGATCTGTATGAGTTCCTTCTTTTGAAACCATGAATCCCAGAAATTCAAGTTTCTGTTTCCCAAAGTAGCATTTCTTTGCATTCAATCTCAAGTGATTCTTGTGGGTGAGCTTGAAGAATTCCTCTAGATAGTGCAGGTATTCTTTGAAATTTGCTGAATAGATGTTGGAATCATCCATATATACAATCAGGCAGTGGTGGATCAGAGGAGCTTAGACTGAATTCATCATCCTCTGGAAGGTTGGGGGTGTATTGCAAAGTCCAAATAGCATTCGGAGGTATTCAAATAGTTTTCCTAGAGCAAGGAAGGCTGTCTTTTGAATGTCTTTAGGGTCCATGGAGATCTCATGGAATCCTGTGAAGAGGTCCATACTACTGAAGTATCTGGCATCTTGTAACTGGTCCAAAAGGTCAGCAAAGGATAAGCATCCTTCTCAGTAGCTGAATTGAGTTTTCTGTAATTTACACAAAGTCTCCATCCTCCTTTCTTTGGTATAATAAGTATAGGGCTAGCCCAAGGACTGGTAGAGGGTTGGATAACTCCATTGTCTAAGAGTTCTTAGATGTGCTCCTTTTCGAATCTTTTCAAGTGGTGGGGTATTCTATAGAGTTTCTGCTAGATGGGTGTTGCATTTCCTGTATTTATGCTGTAGTGATATGATGGATTGTATGGCAGATTACCATAATTGGTAGTGAAGATATCTTGATATTTGTTGAGAAGTTCTACTAGTTGTTGTTGTTGTTGTTGAGGTGTTAATTCTTCTCCAATGTTGGTGGAAGGCTTTACTGTCTCCTGAGTCGCAGAGGGGCCTTTCCTTTCTTCTGTGACCTTTTGCTGTTTCCTGATAGGTTTAGTTCATAAACTTCCCTATGAGTTCGGTTGAGAAAAGGCACCAGATGTCCTATGATGGTTCCTTTCAGCAAGATGATGGTCTCCCAACTTTGGTTGGTTGCTCAGGAGTGTACTGGGTTCATCTTGTCAGGGAATGTGTATCCCTCTATGTCCAGATGGGGAATATCTTCCTTGGGTTCAAAGAAAAGGTTTCTGGGGTTGAGTGGTGCAAAGATTTCGAAGGTTGTTTGTTCTCCAGGCTCCAGGATAAGATTCTTGTATAGTCTGACTGGTTGCCGGTACACTTGCTGGGGAACATTTCTCTTGAGGTGGTTGATTTGAAGGAGGTGTACTTCCTTCCTATCTGAACTTCCAAATCCCTTGGCTTGTCTTGTTCCTTCAGTTAGTTCAGAGACTTCTTGTAACTGTGGGGTCTTGACTTTCATGAAGACTGCTTGAGCAATCTTCTGTCCTCTAATGATTTAGTGCCATTCTGCACTGCTGTTATATAGAATAACCTTGATTTCGCCTATATATCCTAGGTCAATGGTTCCTCCTTCCACAATTATTTCTTGTCTGACAAGTCTGGACCTTGAGGTCAGTTGGATGTAAGCTCCTTGGGGTGGCTGCATTACTAATCCAGTTCTGATCATGAAGGTTTTTCCAGGCTTAATAGATTCATCCTCTAGGCTGTAAAGATTATATCCTACATCCTCTGGGTGGGCTTTGGTCAGGGGTTTGGCCTTAGGGTGGAGCAGGGTATACTGGGTGATATCCTTGCTGAGTTCAGGCTTTTCTAAGACTGAGGCTCCACTAGCAGAGAGCCTCCAAGCTCTAAGGTTGAGGTGTGGCCATCTGGCTCCAGTAGAGGAATCTCGGAGATAGTTGATTCCTCTCCTTTCTGTAGAGTCAAGGGCTTCCATGAAGTTGGTAGCATCTTCTGCCCATCCTTGGTGGGTTGTATGTCTGATGAGAGCTAGGATGTCTTCACCTAAATTATAGATCTTGAGGGTCCTTCTTTCTGGCTTTTTGGTCTGGCTTTTTCAGATCTGACTTCGGTTATCTCCTCTCTTCAAGATGTGGACTGCAACATCATGACTGAGATGGATCTTCTGATGCCTGCAGTCTCAGCAGTCTGGGTGTCTTCTATGGTTGCAATATCCCATTACTTGGAAATGATATTCTCAGTTATTGATTTCTTATTGTCTTGGGAAATGGTACCCATCTTGGTCATAGGTGGGTAGAAGAGTAGACAAGGGATATATTTCTGTCTGGGTGAAGAAGCCTTGTCCCCTGAATCAGCTTTGCAACTTGGTGATAATTCTTAGAAGGTAGTTAACTGTGCAAGTATGTTCGGGGGTTCTGGGCTCTGAGGTCTCTGTCTTTCCTGTTGATCTAGTAAGTGGCACTGATAGCAGTAGTCTCAGGGGGAGTAAAAGATCATTTGGTGTAGACATCTTCCTAGCCGAAAAGCCTTTTCTTGGTGAGTTTCTTTCTTGGGAATAATGGTGATTATACTGGGTCCTTTCTCTGTATTCCAAGGGTCATTGTCTTCAGGTGGTGTCTAATGAGGATCATCTCAGGGAATGAGTTCAGGGGATTCTTCTTCTTTAGGTGCTTCTTGTTTAGGGACTTCTTGATCAGAAGTTTCTTCTTCCTCCAATAATTCTTGACCCCAAATTGCTTGTACTTCTATAGCTTCAGTTGCAGGTATTTCTAGAACATGTCTGTATTTCTTCTTCTTCCTTCTGCACTCTGGGCAGGCTGTGCCAGACTATTTCCTTGTTCCCATGATCTTGGAGGAGTGCTCAGGACACTTGTGTCTCTTGAGACAGATAGGGCATCCTTTGGCTTCTCCTGCAATGGCTCCAATGGTGATGGGGATAGTGTTCTTAGCCCACATATTGTCTTCTGGTCTGTCATCCACCAGGTTAATTCAGGGATTGAGTCTGAGATCATTTCCATCTTTGGATTCTTCCTCTTCTTCTGTGGTAGATTCTTTACTCCTGGCATATTATTTCTGAATAGTAACCTTCTTCTTCTTCTTTGATTGCTCATAACTGATTACCTTAACTCTATATTTCTTGCCTTGGTAATCGAACTTGAGTACTTGTTGGCCAATATCAACAACTGCATTCATTTTCTTCATCCAGTTGGTACCAAGAATCATATCATAGGTGACAGCTTCAGTGACAACAGCTTTGGGGATAGAGAACTGAATGTGTCCAAGGGAGATGGTGATATTTCATACTTCTCCAAAGGGTTGAGTTCAGGCTCTATCTGCTACTATGATGCTGAGGTTGGATGGTCCATCAATGGGCCATTGAAGGGTGTCCAGGAACCATTTGGCAATGATACAGACAGCTGCTCCTGTGTCTATGAGGATCTTCACCTTTTGTCCTCCAATATCTCTATGTAGGTAGGTGCTGACATGTCTTTCAGCTGCCTGAACAGGGATGGGAACTGGTTCTTGCTGTGGGATCAGGACTCAGCCAGTGCTAGACCTGGTGGTTCTCAGCAATTTGTTTCAGACTCCAGCTAGTGTCAATTGCAGGAACTGCAGGAGGGGAACTTCCATCTTGGCCTCTTGGATCTTCTGCCAGGCTTCATTGTAGATGTCTCTAGACATGGTCTTTGGGGTATACTTTTCTTGGGTTTTGGGACAACAGGTTCCTGTTCTTCTTGTTCCATTTCTTCATTCTCTGGTAGTAACTCATTTATTTTGGGATCAAAAGGTGAAGGGGTTTGGAGAGGTGTTTCTACCTGTTCCTCTTCATGTTCTTCATCTTCTTCTTAGATGATTCTTCTGCTGATATTCCTGGATGGCCTTCCCACAGATCTCTTTCTTTTCTCTGCTGGGTAAACTGTTTTTCGAGAGGTGACCTTGGTAGGGTATAAGTCTAGGTCACTATAGTCTTCACTGTTGCTTGCTTCCTCGAAATCTTCCACAAGATGAGCTTCAGTCTTCTTGTACAGAGTGTCATTCCTTTGGTTTGGTGGTTCTGGGTCCCTTCGGTCACTTCTTTTGTTATCACATTCAGTGGCATAGTGTCTGAATTGTCCACAGTGGAAGCATTGGACTTGGACTCTGTCTTGGACAGAGTATCTTCTCTCTTCTTGCTGGTAACTCCTGTTATTTCTAGGTGGATAACCTTGGCTCCTCTGTGGTGGATATCCTCTATTGTCTTGGTAGCTCCAATTTTCTCGTATAGTGAGTTTTTCAATCTGTCCAACCAATTGATCCAACTTGGAGCTGAGGTCTTGGATTTCACTTCTGTTCTTCTTTCCTTCCTTGGCTGGCCTTCTTTCTTTGGATCTTTCTTGTCCTTGAAGGAGTCCTTGTAGGGCTTTGACCAGGATGTCTTCTTTCTCTTCTTTCCTATCATGATTGCTCCAGATAGTTTCTTATCTGACATCAAAGAATCCTTGGGCTATATCTACTTACTCTTTGGACCTTCTGATGCCTAGGGTGCAGACATGCTGGACAATGTTTGGGGGAATTCCATTCATGAAGGTCATTGGACTGATGATGTCCTGATTGGTGGCATTGAACCTGGCAGCATGCATTCTCTTCTGGATTCTTGTGAAGAAGGCTCTAGGTGATTCTTCAAGATTCATCTTCATCCCCATAATGGATTCCTGAGCCTTGTAGCAGGTTTCATTTCCTGCATACTTTTTGATGAGCCAGTGGACCATGGCCACATATTCTAGCTCATAAGATAGTGCTGCTTATATTTGTCTTGCCAATTCTGAATCTGGATTGTTTGCTGTTTGGTGGAAAATTCCTCTGGCTGGTTCTCTGAGCTGAGCCTTGTAAATGGCAATTTTTCTCTCATCTGAGAGATTCCTCAGGGTTGCGATTCCTTCAATTCCATCAAGAAATTCTCTGGGGTCTTCCTCTGGGTATCCTGCCAAGATTGGCAATGAGGTGGTCATTTCATCATCACTTTCTTCTGATTCTGGTTCTGGTTTAGATTCTGATTCTGATTTACTTTCTGAACTGTCACTGGAGGTGGGGGTGCTTGGTGAGGATGGTGTTCTGGGCCTTGGACAAAATGGGATAAGCCTAGGTATTCTTGTAGGAGCTACTTCAAATTCTGCAAGGAGTTGTGGTAAAGGTTCTATTGAGGAGATTGGTGGGACTGGTATGGGGCATCTGGCTGTAAGGTCTTGGTTTCATATAATAAAATCTTCTAGTTCTTGTGCAAGTTCTTTGAAGTTTCTAGCAGGGATACCTATATTGTTTAGTTGATCTGGTTGGGGATTTCGGACTGTACTACCTTCTGGTTGGGAACATTCTGATGCTGGATAGTTGGCAAGTCTTGATGTAATTACTTCTCTTCCTGTCCAGATACTGGTGATAACTGGTTCTCCTGTAGTGGCAGAGGTTGGTATGGTATCAAATGTATCCAGTTTGACTGTGGGTTCTTGTGAGCTGAAAAGTTATGTCAATTTTTGAAATCTTCCCAGTTGAGCCCCTAAATATAATGTGCTTGGCTCAGTGGAGACAAATTACAAGGTTGGGGGTTAATGTAGTTTGGCTTGAGCCCCCAGTTACTTTGTCAAAAAGTAACAAAATGTTCTAAGATTCCTGAGGTCCTTGGTGTTTAGTGGTATAATAGTCAAAACTGGATATCTGTGAGCGATTTCCTTATTGGGACAGTTCTCTGGATATAGTGGTGGTTTGTGTATAAATGGATTTCCTTCTTGGGTCAACTGGGAATTGGTAGAAATTCATGTGTAGTATGACAATCTTGTGCATAACAGTCTGGCAATTTAGCAGTTCTCCTTATACAATTTCTGCATGATGATCTCTGTGTAGTACAATGAGTTCCTTATTCGGGTCAACTGAGAATACCACAATTTGTATAGCACAACAATCTCCAAAAGTATGTGGTTTCTGGTGGATGACTCAATTTGACTCACTGAGAATAGAGAATGGTGGGAGTTCCTCCTGGGACAGTTTGCTGAGAATTATACTGGCAGCAGATTACTCAATAACTCAGACTCACTGGAGACAACAGATAACTTGGATTGGTGTAGATAACTCAGATGGCATGGGAGGCAGATAATTCAAGAACTTGAGTAACTCAGATGTCACAGATTCTTCTGAATCAGCTTCAACTAGAAATACTACTCAGATGGCATGGATTCTTCCTAAATTGGGCTCTTCTGGGGATATGGATAACTTGAAAATGGTGGATGATACAGATTCTCTGGAATTGGCAGGCTTCTGGAAAATAACTCGGATGGTACAGATTCTTCCAAATTGGCAGCTTCAACTGGGAAATAGTGGCGAAGTTCTTCCTTGAACTTGGGTGACCAATCTTCAGGCTTATCTGGCAAGCATACTAATAGTTACAAAGGTGGCAAGGTTCTTTACTTGAACTTGGTGAGAAAATCAGCTTTGTATCAGAAAGTGGACTGGAGTGGAAGAGAAGAGAACTAACATCTCTCTCCAGTATCTCTCAGGTTACACAACTTGTGGGAAACAACTACAACATCGTTTTTGGAGAAAAGAGACTAACAACATGGTGACCAACAGGCAACCTGAGGTACATACTGAGCAGGACAGCCCGAGTGCATTCAACTGGCAGCAAGTGGGGAGAGGCCCTGGCCTAGGGGGAGGTATGAGGGGGCTGCTGGCAGGTGGGTGTGGAAGGGGAGGAGGTGGTAGTGGAGAACAGGGATCTGAAAGGACAAGCTTTGCTGAGACGGTGAAGGAGAGAAGGCAGACATTGGGGCTGGAGGGTTGGTTGAAGAAAGGCAAGGAAATGGAGAAGGTGACAGTGCAGGGGGGAGTAGCCCTTGGTGGAGGAGGCAGTGGGACTAGAGGTATAGTGGCTGGGGGGAAGTGATGGCTGATGGAGATGGGACTGCTAATCTGGAAAAAAATCCAGATGTGACTGTGGATGGTGCAGCTGAGTGACTGGAGCTTGGGAGACAAGGAGATTTGGTGGATGGTGTGACAGGCCTAATGGTGGCACCATTACTCAAGAAATTGATTTCAGCGTTCGTGGTGACACTGTGCTTCTGGGGCCTAGCAGTGACAGCAAAAATGGTACTGGGGCTGATTGCTAAGCAGGTGGCTGGAGCGGCATCCGTAAAGTTTCTGAAGGGACTGGAGGGAGTGGAGGTGGGCTTTGAGGAGGCTGAGCCATTGGAGGAAGCGTTGAAGGTTAGATTGGTAGTTGGGGAGGTGTGTGTACTGATGGCTTGATGTCTGAAATGGGACCCCAGAGTGGTCCAACTGTTGGTGAAAGGAGTGCCCACAGTGATGGTGATGGAGATGTGAAAGAGAGTTGAGGAGGTCATGGTGGAGTATAGAGAGGTGGTGGATATTGGATTTAGAGTCTGGGAGGGGACCTCACTCAGGACTGGAGACATAGATGTGCAGATTTGGTTGGCAGGAAAGGAGGCAACTGAGAAGGCAAGGGACTGGCCTTCTGGTATGGTCTGGGGGGTGATTGTGTGTAAGGTGACAAGGATGAAGGGGAGTGAGGAGGAGGAAGAGGACCTATTGGAAGTGCTGGAAGAGCTGAGTGGTATGGTGGAACGGCGGGTGAAGGTTTGGAGGGCCTTTGAGGAGGCGATGCACTTGGAGGTGGTGGAAGAGAAGCAGATTCGAGTGAGCAAGGAGCAGTGGGAATGGGATCAGGGATGTAAGAGGCAGAGGGAACTGCTGGCAAAGATGAAGGGTGGACCTCAGAAGGAGACGAGCAGGATGGTGTATATGGGGGGGGCCAGAGCGAGTATCTGGGTGAGCAAGGGAGGTGAGAGTGCTGGAAAGGGGAATGGTGAGAATCAGGAGATGACTGGCAAGGACCCATATGCAGATGGTATGCTAGAGGTTTGGGATGAGACATGGGAGAATTCTCCAACCCCTACTCCCCTTATTAGGCAGGGCCCAGCTTCCCGAAACAAGGTGGTGGAGGATGTGCCAATGCAGGGGGCCCAGAGAGTGCAATTTGGAGTTCCGGAGGCAGAAAATGGGGGACAAGTGGTGGCGGTTGATGAGGAGAAACTGGTGGATGTCCTAGAGGAGTGGGATGAGGCTGTGAGTACTGGGGCAGACACCACAATGCTGGATGGTGGGAGACCGGTGACCCCAGGAGGAAAGGAGGTGGGGAACCTACTTTGGATGTGTAGGATGATGAACAACCTGGCAGCTGAGGAGCTAGGTGAGGTAGATTTGAGGGTAATGAGCGATAAGCATTAGGCAAGGATCCTACAGAGAGAAGGGGTGGTGATGATGTTGAAGGTAGAAATCCTTGCGGTATATCTAGAGGAGGAGGGCTATGAGGTAGATAAGGAGCAGGAGGTGGAGATGGCTGGAGTAGCAGGAGAGAGGGCTGAATATTGCTGGACCAAGCATCATGGCCAATAGCTCTGGTAGGAAGCCTGCCTGGAGTACTGTGAGGAATTCGAGGAGAAGGCAGATGGGGAGATGAATGAGCTGTTGGCTGGACTGGAGGCTCAGAGGGCTGAAGAGGAAGAGGTGACCATGGAACATAATCTGGATTTGGCACAGGAGGAGATGAACATAGAGCAGTAGAGAGATCTTGACAACATACCATTTTTTCACTATGAATAGTACAACCAACATTTTTTCTTTGAACGTAAATGGGTTACGGGGTGCTTATCGATGTAAGAACATTTTTCTTGACTGAAGGGATTGGAGGCCAATCTCTTCCTCTTGCAGGATGTCAGGTGTGAGGACGATTTGGATAGACTGGAATGGACGATGGAGTGAGGAGATGAGGCAGTCTGGAAGGGCAAGATTGGGATTCTGGTGTGGAAAGGCAAAGGAGAGATAAGGGATGTGCGGAGCTGGGGGGATAGATTGGTCTGGGGAGAGTGGATATGCACAGGTTGGGAGCCAGTTACAGTGGGCTCCTGCTACTGCCCCATGGTATAGGGTGAGCATGTGAATTGGGTGAAGGGCTTACAGGAGAGTGGAATCCTTACAGAGGTTGGGGTAGACATACTCGGTGGGGACTTCAATATGGTCAGAGATATATTGAGAGACAGAACTAATGGAGGATGAGGAGCTGAGGGTCGGAGTGGAGGACTGGCGGCATGGGAGGAAGTGAAAAGACTGAGTGCTCTGGTGGATGCAGGTAGAGAATGTTGGGGGGATAGGAGGGTATACACACACTGGGCCGGGGGCCTGGGGATGAGGATTGATTGGATTCTGACAGCCAGCTGCTGGGGCTTGGATGTTTGGAAGTCACTGGAGGTGGAATGGTGCCCTTGGTCAGATCATTGGGGGCTTTTAGGGCAGGGACATTTTGGGGGGAGTGGGGATGGGCCTGGACATTGGTGCCTTAATTCCTCCTTACTAGAGGATGGGAGCTGGTGGGATGAGTGGGCTGAAGACATTCAACTGTGAGTAGAGTGCTGGAGGCAGGAAGGTGCCCCAGTTAGCATTTGGTGGATGAGGATGAAGGAGATGACCAGGACCTTCTGGAGTGAGGCTGGTAAGGAGGCTAGGAGACAGAAGAGGTGGTGGGTGTGGTGGACTTCTTGTAGACTGACAAGACTCTTGGAGGACTGGGCGAGACTGATGGCATTGGAGGGAGAGGAGGACTGGAGAGTGATAAGGGCAAGAATGGAGGTGGTTGAACTACAACAGGTGCTGCAGAATGAGGAAGAGGCAAGGGTCCAGGGTTTGGCAGTGCAGCTTCGTTGGCAGGGGTTAGAGGAAGGGGAGTGGCTCTCAAAGTTTCTCACAAGAGCCCTTCAAGCGAGAAGAGTACAACAAAGGTGGGAGGGGGTGTTTAATGTGGATGGTATATTGGTGCATGGGGTACAAGACATTCTTGGATCATTAAAGGAGCATTGGAGTGAATTGTGGAGTGAGGAGGAGGGTGGAGCAGATACTGAGGACATTGACCGAGTGTTGGAGGATTGGCATCCTATACAAGCAGTTGGGCTGGGTAACTTAGTATTGCCAGTACAAGAGGAGGAGATCTGCCAGGTTCTTGTCACGACAACCTTGGGTATGGCACCTAAGGAGAATGGGCTGCCCTGGGACTTCTGAAAAAAGATGGTGGGAGTCCCAGGAGTACTGGGAGAGATGATGGCACTGTGTGATTGGATTATACAAACAGGGAGATGGGTGGGAGAACAGGATCTGGGGCTGGTAATGTTGCTTTATAAGAACAAAGGAAGGCGAGAGGACTGGAAGAACTGGAGGCCGATTATGCTACTTGATATGGACAGAAAGTTGGTTACCAAGGTGGTGGTCGCAAGGTTGCAAAAGGTGGCCCAGCAGGTCCTGGGTGATGAGCAGAGGGGCTTTGTAGGAGGCTGGCTCATCAGGGATAGCACAGCATGGGTTCATGGAGTTATTGAAGGAGCATGAGCCAGTGGACTGGATGGATGTCTGGTCTTTCTGGACCAGGAGAAGGCTTATGACCGAGTGTGATGGATCTGGCTAGCAAAAGTTTTGGATAGGATTGGAGTCCCACAACAGTTCAGGACTGCCATGGTCAGCCTACTGGAAGGGAGTAGGGCTGCACTCATGTGTAATGGATACAGAGGGGTAGCATTTCCCCTGGAAAGGGGGGTGCCTCAGGGGGACCCACTGTCCCCCATTTCGTATGCACTCTCTCTGGAGCCCCTCATGGACAGAATCAGGCAGAAGATAGTTGGGCTCTCTATCTTTGGCATTGAGTGGAAAGTAGGGGCTTTTGCAGATGACATGGTGGTCAGCCTGGGATCAATTGCAGATGTTGAGAAGCTAAAGGAAACAGTAGAGTAGTATGAGGTGAACTCTGGGACTAGGCTCAATTGGCATAAGTGTGAGACAATGGTGTTAGGCAATGGTCTGGTGGGAGGGGAGATTATTGGTACCATTGTTCCTGCTGGTGAGGCAGTTCAGTACTTGGGTATTTATCTGTCAGTATATGGGTCAGTTCTGCCCTGACATTGGTGGGAGCAGCAGGTTGGCATCTGGGAGGAGGCTCTGCGGAGTTGGGGGGGCCACCATTTGTCCCTGGCAGGACATGTTTCAATTCTGAATGTCTATTGGATACCAAAGGTGTGGTATCTAGCTTATCATTTGGACTTCCCTGCCTAGGTAGTGAAGAGATTGATAAAGCTGGCCAAGGGGTGGATCTGGGCTGGAAGGCGAAGTCAAATTAGCTGGGAGGTCTTATCCCTACTGGTGGTGAGTGGGGGACTGGGGCTGGTTGACTTCCCTAAGAGGCTACACTGCTTGAGAGCATGGTGGCTGAAGAGAGCAGTGGAGTTGAGAGGGGGTGGTTGGGTCCCCCTACTGCAGAAAGTCTGGGAGATGAGGGCCTCCCTGAGGGGTTCAACTGGTGATCTCCTAGTACTTGTGGGCCTTCAGAACACTGAAGAATTGCAATTCAAAGGCTTCTAGTGGGGAGTGGCAGAAGGGGCATGCTGTATTGGAATTAGGTGGCAGGGAGATGAAGGGGAGGCAGCTTGGGACCCAGAGATGTGGCGGTGAGACTGAGTATTACTGGGTGGCATTCCCCTAATTGAGTTTGACATTGGTGATGGGATCGAATGCCAGCGGGGACCAGGCCAGGACCTGTGGCCTAGCAGTTGGCAAGGAGTAGGAATCGGCAAGGAGTGGGACTGGCATAGAATTTGGGTCTGGAGTGCTGAGGTGAGGAGGTGACTGCTGCAAAGTACTGGGTAGTCTGGTGGCATGTGCTGAGGTAGAATGTCATGCTCAACTTCCGCTCAGGTCACCTTATAGAGGGAGGTTGCTTCAACTGTGAAGAGTGCTATAATGTAGGGCAGGAAGGGGGATATGTACAGATGCCTGAACATTGGCAAGAAGAGTGTGAGGTACTTGGTACCTTTTGGCAGAACATTGGGGATCATTTGGTGAGAGTGGGTCAGAGAGATAGCATGTAGGGGAGATGGGAGGATTTAAGAGATAGATTGGAGGGGGGGGTGGAGAAGGAATGGCTGATGTTAGGCTGGGTGTTGGCCATTTGGGTGGGGCTGGCCAGTTACTGGTTATATGTTTTTGAGGATGGGCAGAGACTTGGTTCCGAGATCAGACTGCTGAGGTGGCGTAGCCTTATGGAAGACACCCTGATGGACTGGTGGCTTGGTTGGGGGTTGAAGGGGGGTCAAAGGCATTGTTTGGTAGAGAAAATCTGTTAGCAGAGTGGGGGGGGGGTGGGTGTTGCAGGTGAGAAAGTGATCTTTGTTCATGT